>JAVFBZ010012059.1:26357-42499 GCA_032466195.1 Katharina tunicata | reverse complement strand
AACTGCATGGGTCTGGATAACCCACCAAATGGCCATGAATGTATAATGTGCAGTGACCAACAATCGATCAGGTTTTATTGCCCTTTTGAATGAATAGTGCTAAGTTACGCTTTAAAGTTTGTACCATTGTGTAAAGAAGAACGGTTAACATTTTATAGTGCGAAAAAAAAATCTGATTGAGCAGAGACCGGTTGAACCAATGACCATGCAACTGGCCCATAGGCTAAATTGTGGCACCCCATGTAAAATGACCATAGCAATAGGCAGTAATAAAATTAACATCAGGACTAGAGCAGATCAACTATTAATTTAATTCATCAACATTTCATATATTTTAATTCCTATATCAAACAAACTTCTACAAACCATGATGGAAACATATTCCGATCAACTTTATTGTGGTAATAAATGTATTGCTTGAAACAACTGTTCAAAGGTTCAGGTAGTTTCGACAGTTTCGAGTTATTTTGAAAGATTATGCTAACAAACTGCTCATAATGATTCGTTCGCCATACAAGCGTCTTTGGAGAAATATTCTTTCTTAATTGAACATCTGTTGCTAAATGTTCTAAATTCTAAATGAAATTAGTGAAGTTTAACTCTTAACAATGTTTTGCTCTGTTTTACATGAAGTAAAACGGTTTATTTAAAATTTAGTTTTGTATCTACTGCCTACTGCCAGAACTATGTACAGTACCAAAAACGTAATGGAAAACCACCTTCTACTGTCATTTTACAGTATCATGTACACTTCAACTAACAAATATACAAATATATACTAAAATATAGACTATTTTCGCAAACAATTTTATTGCACTTTTTTCCACTTAGATATTATTTTTTAAATTTTATTTATTCGTTATAAAAATGAAATGACAGATTTGCAGTTTTGGGTGGGCCCCCTTTTTCTCCTGGCAACCTATATTTTTAGAACCAATCCGCCACTGATAACAATAATTTACAGGGTTTTTTTTTCCGCGGATACAATAGACGAAAAGAGCAACACGTATATATGCATACTAAAATTGGTTCGTACCTTTCTCCAGATTGAGAAGAACACTAGCACTAATGTAATGACAGGCCATCATTGTTGTTGTTGTAGTAATGTTTCCGCAAAAAAAGTGAGCTGGCGAATGAATCGTCTTAATTTTACTACCAAACTACCTAAAATTAAACAGAGAAAAAAAAAATGTTATACGGCTGAATCAATCTGAAGTCTGTAAAAGGGAGAGAAAAAATAGATAAAATCGTGAAGCTGTATCATCTAATCGCTACAAAAAAAAACAAAGAGGGATAACGCTTGCTAGGTGAACAATAATTAAGATGGCCAGTCAATACCTTAGAGTCCAAGACCCGACGGTAGGAGACTGACTTGATTTTCTATTTTAGAATGGTATATGGTTTGGGAAGAAGGGACACAACTTTTGTTGGAAATATCGACGAAAAAATATAATGATTATCTCCCTTTAATTGTGTCTCTGGTAAGATTTGAAAAAAAATCAAACTGGGAAACGAGTTCAAAATAAGTTAGTCCATGTAGATAGACTTAATAGAGAAGTTTCCTAAACTGGTGTTCTGGATGTTGGACAATTTTGTATAATTTTCTCGCTAGAGCAGGGTGGACTTTTATAACCATTATTGTAATGAGGCAAGCACTTTTAACATGCTGTGGTGTGGGTAGGGGTGTAGCGGTGGGCATATGGCTCCTAAAAAAATACATTTTATTTTTTAAATGGCGTTTAACAATGAATATTGCACGGATATACGGAGTCTTACTTACAAAAACATTTTTTGTATATTTTTAATTTTCATGCCAATAGGCTAGCCAATATATACTTGGAAACTAGTTTATTATTAAAGTTGGAGGTGTATTGGAGGTCTGTTTAATACTTTAGAAAAGTTTGAATCCCCGGACGACATTTTTGTCCCCATTAAACATTTGCCAAACAAAATCGTGCATTATGTTATTAACTTTTTGTTGTGAGCCATGTCCACGTGTCTGCGAAGTATAGAAAGTATTGGTAATCTCCATTCATAGGGACAGCAATATCCACCGCGCGGAGAACATTATTTATTTTGATGGCTCTGCTACAAGCGCCCCCTGGTGTCAAAGGTCAGCATTGACAAGAAGAAAGGGAAGATCAATGGAAAAGATGTTTACGATTTTCTAGATAACCACAGGGTGAAGGATTTTTACTAGATGCACGATGTAAACTTGTCAGCTTCGATGCTCGTTGAGCATGAAATATGGTATCTGAGGGCAAAGGCTAGATAGTAAACTTTGCCGAAAACTTACGTGAAATTTTCTTCGCTAGATTCAAGATGGCGGTGCGCCGTCTTATCAGTGGTGGTACGAAAGTGACAAACACATGTGGTTGTTGTCGGACTTGGCTCATCGGGCTTTCAATTCTCACATTTTGCTTACATACCTCATTATGTGACACTAAAAGCAATGCCAAAGACAATGGTAGATATTCTTCGGGACCTGTTCCTAAGGAACCAACGAAAGATGAAGGGAATCCTTTCGGAGTGTTCACAGAGATTTCAGATGGATTTTACCTCACTGATAATAGTCAGGACGAACTGAATGCGAAGACATTCGGAGGTATTATGATGGAAGAAGAAGCCCGAAGGGTTGGGACTAGACTTAGGTGGCTCAGTAACGAAGAGAATGGTGTCATAGAAATGCAGGTATGTAGTTATTTCAACAGGACCGATGTACATGTATGTATATAAACACACAGTTGTCATGACCAGCTGTTTGATGTCCCAACCAGCATCCAATCAGATGATACAGAACACTCAACAGATCAAAATCTCAAAATCAAAATAAATATTATAATGTTTTAAAACTTTCTTAGTATAAATTCCATCGTATCATATCACATAATCAACTGATTATCCTAAAAAGGAACAATTTTATTTGGCGCCACAGATTTATGTGTACCACCGTTCAGTTGTCAAGATGTGGTAGCTACATGAACATGTAAAAAAAACGACACTCTTATCGATCGTCCAAGTGGCTCAACCTTTGCTTTATCAGAAATTTTGACAATGCCTGAAGGTGTGTAAACCATGATCTGCCATCAACCCATAAGTCTTGTTGTTCATATAGTTCTGGGTGCGCTCCACGTAAACTGACACATAACATGACTCAGTGAATAAAATTGACAATCAATAAATTCTCCATTAATAAAATTCTTCATTACTGTCCTTTTTCATTTCATTTAAAACACAAAGCACACCAATAATTGAAATTTGGTGCAAAGGAAAGTCGACACACAACTTTCACAGTTTTATGGCAGCGGACCAGCGTTGTGTTTGTGATGTAAGCATGAAGTACCCAGATTTCTACATGTAAATCCTCCACAAATTATAGTATTTGATTACTTTAAAAACAGCTTTGAAAAAAATTTATATACAAAATTATATAATAAGTGGTGATGTGAATAACTGAATTTTTACCACTAAAACGTAATTTTAAAGTTCTAGTTTTCAGGTTGATATTATTGAAGATTTGAAGTACAAGACTTCTGAGTGCAAAAGTTTATATCATTGTACAGTTCATGCCATGGCTATTTAGTGTATTAGTCTAAAGAATCTGTGTAACATGGTTTTGATTAGGGACCAGTCACTTATTGACTTCTGACTTGTCATGTACATGTAGGTGTTCCTAAATTAAACAAAAAAATTGATGTGTTATCCTTTGATTGTCTATCTTCCACCTTAATTAATTCTTTTAATAAAATCTTTCAAAACAAGCAGGTGAGCGAGGTGACATACATGTACACGGTATTAATGTAAATTGCCTGTCTTCCATGCCTACATGTACAGCTGTAACAATGGTCACATTCAGGCTCTTGGCTGAGAAAAAAAATCCTCTGCAAATTACATACATGACAATTTATCATGTACATGTATAACAATTTTTAAGTACTCTTTTGTTGAAAACCAGAATTTCACACTCAAAATTACGAAGAAAAAAATAAGGTTAACTGTGATTTAGTTCTTGTTATTAATGATGTAAGCCTTAGTGATAAAACATTCACATAGTTTCGTGGGAAAATTCTGTAACTTATGTCCCTATGTACTTAAATAGATAGATTGAACTTTAGGCATGGCATAACATATGGGCTGAACGTTGCACATGAAGACATTTTTATTTAAATATATACAGGGTGTGCATCGGACCTATACAGGGTCACCAGCTCACTGCATCTGTCAGAAGCGCTCAAATCAAATAATCAGAATTCTCCAAATCATCAAATGATTTATTACTAGATTTGCATGTATTGTTTGTAAAATATAATTTCATAACAAATTGTTCTCAGAAGTCATCTTTACATTGTACATGGAAAATGTATACAAAAAATCAGCTTGTTGCCAGGTAATCGCTACAAGCTTTTGCATGTTAATTAATTTATCAAAGAACTTGCTCATCCTTAAAAAATTTTCTTCTGAAAAAATCAAAGGACTAAAGTCAATTTCATAGACACTGATAGGTTGACTGAGCATATTGTTGTGTGCGTGCAGTTAGCAGGTTTTTTTCTGGCTTTTACCTACTTAAAATTAACTTAGACTTGCAATAATTTATTTTCTCGGTCAAGTTTCAAATTAGTTGACAACTTGACAGTAAAATTAAGATGATTCATCCTCATTTGCATTTTTGGGAATGATTATATGTAACTAGCACATGTATGATTAAGAGCATGAAGTCTAGCTGCATAGTGTTAGCCAGGGGTGTGTCTCACTGTCTTTGAGACACCTGGAATCCATTTGAGACACCCTAATTTAGTCAAATTTAACATAGGAAAAATGACAAATGAGACACCCTGTTTTTCTGAAAATAATGATTTGAGACACATTGTTTTTGATTTCTGGCTATTACTAATGAGTCAAGGTCAAGTCGTTCTATCTCTTTTATAATAATACATGTAGTAGTTCATTTGGAATTTTATCATTAGAAATATGTGTATTTCCCACTCGTTTAGAAATTAAAAAAGCCCTGAATTTATTTTAAACATGACATGTATAATATAATCATCTAGAAGATGTAGTCTGTCTTGGGGACTTTAATAGAACCTACATGTATCTCTTCAATCTTCATAGTGGTAATGTTCATACTGTAACAGTGTAAAGCAGCGAACTCCTTAGACTTCATATGTCCTAAAGCTGTTTTTAGAAGCCTACAAAGCGTTGTTTTGTTTTGGTCTGAGGAACAAGCTACTTGCCTTGCCCTGTGATGTGTGCCTCAGAGTTTAAGATCAGAGGAGGCCTTTCTTTTGATCTAAGATGTTTGGTATTTAACAGAAATTCCTCTTTTATGGCATCCCTCAGACTCCCATGTTAAAAGAACTCTGTGTGAACAAGAACTAACAGTAATGTAATTTGGGGTCTAGACCATAACAGAATGGATGTTTGATGCAATTGCTTTGTACATATCACTCACCATGCCTTGCCCTATACAGAGCTGAATTTGCTCTGCTCTGTTCAGATCAGGAGACCCATTATGATAAAGGGTTTTGTAGATGAAAACTCTTTATCATAAAATTTCTTCCTTTTTCCTCCTTAAAACACAATAGTTTATATCTCATTTGCGTCTTGCTTTTTTATTATTTCAGAAACTCACAGATATTAATTAGGTTTCCAAGTTTACTTGGATACCTATTGAAATCGCTATGATTATTATTTTATATTATTATTATATATGCAAAATTTAAGGACACAATGACATAAAGTTGATCTAACACATAACAAAAGTTATTAACGCTAGTCTGGTGCTTACTTTTTCTAACTAAACTCAATTTCAAATATAAGAAAAATTAGATTTTCTGTTATGATTCATTTTGGTATAACAGCAGTATTTTCAAATTCTTCCAGGGGTGTATCCAACTTTTTTGAGTTGTAGGAATAGAGAAAAAAAAGAAAAAAATTGCAAATTATGTTTTTTTGTTTGGTATCTTATTAAAATTCTTCATTTGATTTTTTAATAGTCCTTTGTCAATTTCCCCCATGAATGGGACCCTGGATTCTATCATGCCTTCGTTCAATTTCCCAATGTTTTATTTCTACATGTAGATCTGCTGTCATAAGGTTGGTCGTTTTTAGTTTCGCCCTCTGGCTACGGCATAGTGTTAGCCAGAGAGGTGTCTCGGTGTCTTTGAGACACCCTGAAATCCATTTGAGACACCCTATTTCAGTCAAATTTAACATGTGGGAGATAGGAAAAATGTCAAATGAGACACCCTGTTTCTTTGAAAATAGTGATTTGAGACACCCTGTTTTTTATTTCTGGCTAACACTATGGGCTAAGGACAGTATGTTTCCAGATTATATTCATGGTGTGACTTGCTGTCTTACATGTAATTAGCACTGGAGGAACATTATCTTTCCAACAGCAAAAAACACTGACTGCACATTTTATGGTTGTGATAAGAGTTGCTGTCAACTGTTGGAAAACAGCACCGTTATATATCGTTTTTAGTTTCTGATCAACCTTAGACTGTGGAATTAAGTGAACAATTTGAGATACATATACAGTAACAAAAGTCATTGTTGCTGTTGTATCAGGCAAAATCTTTGAAATCAAATTCACAGTTACATGTGTCGCCTACAATTGTTTAGGTGCATACATGTAGTTTTGTACTGTTGAGTGTGGACAGGGTGTCTGTCTAGTTAATCTACACACCATTAATATTGATATGGTTGATACCCAGTGAACACAACCAGCTAATTGTATCAGACACAAAACCCCCAGGTTTCTGTACAGAGTTCTATTCCCTTGAAACCAGTACTTTCTATACAGCCATTGTTACATTGGTCATTGAATACCTCACCTAGGACATTGTGTTTGAGGGTAGACATTGCACTGAAGTGTGCTCACTGAGAGAATGATCTATACATATAAATTAGGCCAGAAGTTGTATGTTTTGTGCACATACACAGTAACTAATGAATCGTAATCATACAGCCTCGCCTCCATTGTCACCAAGACCATTGAATTAATACCCTTTCCAGGGTTTACCACAAAAGGCTCAAATTCCCTGTTAAGATAAGGTTACTTTCAATTTCAAGTACATTAACAGACAATTTTTGCTAAAATAAATTAGTTTTTTGGAATTTGAGCATACCATCATGCATGATAGTTTATCTGTAGTTATTTCTTATTAAGCTTCATGTACATGTATGTTAATACAGCGTAATGGCCTGATGATTTGAAGATTTGCCTGTCTAGACAAGAATTATTTTGAATTTATAAAAAGGAATTTTGTTTAAGATACCCATTAAAAATTCAGTATAACCTAAAAATAATTAAATGGTTTGAATAACACTCCTAGTTTTGCAATAGTTTTACAGCAACTGTCTAGTTTTGTTTACTGAATTCAGACTCATACAGATATAAAATACAAATACTGTAACGAAGACACACAGTTACATTCAACATGTGGAGTTAAAGTGACAGTTGTCCACATAACAGTATAAGATGAAGTGGTTTAGAGGCTATATAGTGAACAGAGTTCTGTGTGTAGTGTTGTTGATAGGCCACTCTCTTTATAGATAAGGTGTATATATGTGCTGTGAATTGGCCACTTGAAGCCAGGGTGGAATAAAGGCCACTGGAGATTCTCTGTGTTTACCTAGTCAATACCTTCACTGTTCAAAGTCCGCTGGCCCTGTATGAAAGAAGACAGCTCTCTGCTCTATACATGTACAATGTAGCTCTCTGGCCCTTGATGTACAGAGGGTTTACTGTGGAGGGAACAGGAACACTGACTTCAAAGAAGAATATCTGTAAATCTCCCACTAAATAGCCAATACTTCAGACGTATTAACATATATCTACTAATTTTAAGGTAGAGGTTATTATTAGCCTGTTCGTTCGTTTGTCTGCCTGTCTGTCACACTGACAACAGATGTGTCATTGAAGTTTTTCAACCTCAAAGTTCACATCCAAATGATAATGTTTTTAGTGTCACTTAAACAGTTGAGTGTCATTTTAATGCGATACGGCAGACACAGAGTTTTTATTTTGTAAAAATATCGAAAGAAAATTTCAATGCATTATGGGTATGCCATTACCATGTACATGTAGTCATGTTTTGGAATTTTGTCACGGTGAAGGTTTATTCTGATTTATAGAATAATGGTAACCAAATTCAGTAAGACAAAGAATATAGTATAGAAATATCATGCTTTTGGGCAAGCACGCTGCCATGCATTCACGAGTGAAATAACCTGAAGTATGGCTTAAAACCCCAATCAAACAAAGAAAATATAAGTATTTCATTTTGATCTTTCATGTGGTTTGACTTTGATATTTATTTTACATGTATTCTAGTCTACTTAAAGTGAAAGACATTTAATGTTTCAACTGAGCTGCGTTTTCAAATATTTTTCATTTGGTCATGCATGTAGGAAAAAAACAGACTTAAAATATAAATTAAAGTTAAGAGGGACTATCCCAGTCTTTAATCTGGGCTTATTTCCTAGTTAATGTGTCTCCAGTCTGGCCCTATATTAATGCTGTTTAAAAGGTCTAATCAATTCATGCCTTCTCTCAGCTAGCCCCTTGAGGATCTGAAGATGTATTTATTTCATGGCAGACACTATCTGGTAGTTTATTGCCTGGACAGGTTTAATGGAGCACTTGTCCACCAGGTTTATTCCCTGTGATAAATCTAGTGGTCTCTGGGCAGAGCTTTGTCCAGCTCTTCACTGACAGATTTATGACAGCCCAGAGAGGCAGCCATGCAAATTTCCACCCAGCCACATATTTCAAGGGTTCACTGGGTCTTTGTTGGGGGCTTTAGCAGGACTGTGTAAATAGAAATTGAAGAGATCTCTGTGCTCATCTCTGCCCACCCAGCTGTGTTCCCAAGGGGGGAGAAGGGGCGCTGGGCTTCAGGTGTACTGTACATTTACATGTAGGAGAGAGGGGTGAAGACAGTGGAGGAGGGTCAACAGTCCCCTGAATAAAAGTCTCTGGTGTATATATATTATGTTCACTTACAAGTTTTGGAGGGTAAAAATGCAAGGATGTAATATGTACATTTAGTAACAACTTCAAGGACACATTAGTGGGAGCCTCCTGGGCCCTGGTGCTCTCTGGGCTAGATGTTAGGGGCCTAGGATGCCGATTTGTTGTGGTGTCCGGTTTTTGTTTATGTTATGAAAATGTTTTGTCCTGTTTTTCATGTTGCCAGTACCTGTATCGTTTTAACCGGAGACTCCTCGTTTAGGTTGGTTTCCTTCGTCGGTTGGGCTGTCATATAAGTGAAATAACCTTGAGAACAGTGTAAAACCTTAAACAAACAAACAAAACAAATCCCACTTCTAACATGCCAGTTGCAGAAACTAGTCCCAGACTGATATGGAAAGAGATGAAGTGTAGAGCCTGGGGCAGATTGCCCTTGTTATAGAACTGATTAAATCCTGAGACAGGGACATCATTCATTGTCTCTTCAAAGTTGCATTGTTACTGTCTGCACCCAGTAGGGTTCTATCCAGGTTTTCAGGATTTTTTTCATTTAAGCCATGTAGGATTTTGAAAAACAAGAAAATAGACAGGGAGGTTTACAATACCAGTACTTGACATACATGTGTTTAATACACCTTCTTCTTAGTTAATGTATGTCTAAACAATGTTTAGAAATAGTGCTGAAGCGATTAATTAAATACTAGAAATTAATCAGTTACAATTTTGCAGGTACTAAAATAGTAAATTGCCAAGGTTCCAAAGAATCAAAAATTAAAGATGACCCCTTAACTAAAAACAGGGACGATTTATGGTCAATCACGTAGACCATACACTACAGCCAAACACATATATATTATATTCAGTCGATATCTGATAGTTTTCAGCTCAAACACTATATGTACTACTTTAAAATGTAAAGTATGAAAGTTGTCGCTGTAAATCTTCTGTGTCAAAGGTATTACTTAGTACTCTTTCATGAAAAATGTTTGTTTCCCTGAGGTATTTTCCTCCACATGAAGTGAAGTTATTTTGTTCTTACTTAAGAATGTTAATTAAAGTGACCATTGGTCAACCCTCTAAAACTACTTCATAGGAGCATACATGTACATGTAGTACCACTCAGAGAAATCACAAACATTTACAATATGACTGGTGCTTTATGAACTAAGGAGCATTACATGTAGGTTGATTGTGTTTTATGCTGTACTTTATAAGGTTATTTCCCCTATATTACGACGTGCCAGTCTAATGGGTGAAGGAAACCACCCTAATCGACGCCGGGAACTGAACATAGAGGACACCACATCAAATCAGGTTTCCTGATGCCCCTTTTCTCAGAGAGCACCAGGGCACAGGAGGCTCCCACCCAACCACCCGCAAGAGCATTAGGATACAGATTTCTTGTGGTGTCTGTTTTTTTCTCTGCTGTAAATGTAACGTTAATCGTGCAGTCTTCTGTGTTGCCAGCGCCCTTTAGTGTGATTTCCTCCACTGATTAGGGTGGCATGAGTGAGGTAACCTTCAGTATGGAGTAAAACTCCAATAAAACAAACAATGTACATACATATTATGTTTACATGAATTTGATAAGCTAGTAATACATGTACATGATGTTGATCTAATCATCTTGCCATGCAGTGTAACAACAACAACAAAAAGATGCTGAATAGAAAATAAATAAACAGATAAACTTAATGACTTTAAGATCAAAAGATTTCTTCTCTAACAGAGTGTCACCACAGAGACCTTATCATCCTGTAGTCATTGTCTTACATACATTATACTTACACTGACTTACATTGTTTAGCAGACACCTTGTCTCCTCTGCACTCATGTCTTTATTAAGTCGTTAAATCTGTATGAAGCCTTTTATCTACTTGTACATACAGGCTGTACTTGATAACCCTTTGCTTGTGTGACTTTTAACTTCAAAAGCTTATTTAAGGAAGAGTTTCTTTCTGGAAGAATTTAACTGAATTTTATTTTCCCAAAGTGTCTTTAAACTCTTCATGAGAATTAGAACAGTGATAATTATGCACATTTTATTGGTGTACAACAAAATTTATGTTGTCATCAACAAAAAAACAAACATGCATGTATACATCCAAAATATGTATGTGTGAACTTTTTGGATTAAATACATTTATATGCAAGAATGTGTAAGTTTCTTTGGGTGGATTGCGAGAGCCTTGTGTGCCCTGGTGTTTTCTGACTGAAGAAGCGTCAGGGAGCTGATTTATTGTTGGAGTCCTTATTTCCATCCTTAAATTGTCCTGTATTATTGTCTGTTTGTTGCCAGTCACGTCAAGGGTGGTTAGCTCACCAATCATATTAGGCGGGTGGTCGGGTGGGACCCACCGATTGGGCTGGCAGGCTGGTCGTCTTCTAAGTGAAAAAACCTTAAGTACGAGGTAAAACCCCAATGAAAAAAACATACCAATCATATTAGTGATCTAAGCTTAAGTACAAGGTCAAACCCAACTCAAATGAACAAAAACAACTAACTTTGCACAATGATCAAGTCACTGGTGCTGCTTGGACTGGTGCAACATAATACATAGATTCGGTTCGTTAGAAAGTGTAGCATAAACATTCCATTTAAATGACATTTTGATTTTATTAATTAACCATACTACTAGTTATTCTTTCTCTGCCATGGTGCTCTCTGACCTGTACATGTAAGGGACATCGAAAAATCAATTTTGTCTGTAGAGTTATGTTTTGAGTCCTTGTCTTCTGGCATCTAGATCTGTTGCCAATATCTGTGACAATGGTTTCCTTCACACATTTGCTTGACATGCCTTCACTTTAGTGAAATAACCTACTGCGTAAAACCACAACCGAACAAACAGCATTGGTAGAGCTCCTTCATACCTAAAATGCCTTCTATTTGTTTCTTAAATACTCTTAAAATAATGTGTTTGCTGTGATCATTCTAAATACATCACTGATCCAAAACCTGTGTATTTTGTGATACATGTAGTAAAAAAATTTTATCTTGAATTAAATTCTATGTGAATTGAGACAACTGGTCTGTTTTTATTATTCTGTCCTGATAAAAGTGATGATTATAAATTGAACAAAAGCCTCTATTGTTTTGTGTTCAGTGTTCTCTCTTCTGGCAAACCTGTATACAAAATAAATATTTTTCCCCAGGTTCTGATAAGGGCTTAAAGCCACAAACGCACCCAAATATTCTGTATTTTGGGTTTTCACAGAATCCCATTAACTCTATATATATTCATAACAAAAAGTAAAAGTTAGAGGTATTCCGTTAATTCTACCCCCATATTTGAAGGTAAAGGTAGTTTAAAAGCCTGGTAAAAGTTAAAAAAAACCCTGAAAATTCTGCCCTCAATTTTAATTGGAAATGTGTCAATCTGCTGTCACATCTCAGACACACTTTGATGTACCGACGTCACTCCAGGTCAACCACGTGTTAGCCAGACCCCTAACAAGGTTAAAAATGTTGGCTGGTTACAAACAAGGTCATTCACTGCGGCTGGATCAAAGTCATTGTGAGCAAATATGGCCAGTCCTTTTTCTGTCGAATTTAAACTGCTAGATTTCTCCTGGTCCATACAAGCTTTGTACCCAATGAATAATTTGCGCCTGTTTTAATTTCTGAACAAACATCAAATCTTGTAAAAATCAAGGCAAACTGAATTAGTTGAAAAATCCAAATTTTTGCGTATCTGACTTTAAGTGTGGTTGAAAAAAAAAACATTTCAAGTTCACATTTTAAAGGGAAAATACATGTGTGGTGTAAGCTTATGTACCAGTAAATTAATATAATAATTAATGTTTTTAGAACGAGTCTTCATGGAATTTAAAAATGTGTGTTGTTAAAAAAACATATTCATACAATATGATCGTTGAATTTTTTCTGTTAAGTACTTTGAAAACTGACTTACATTTGATTGGGTTGCGCTGTGGCTTGAGCATTGGACTACTGATTCCCCTTTACTCTACGTGTACCTGTACCTCATACTGTATACATGTCGGGGTTCTATTCAGGGTCTCACCGCGTCCGTCAGAAGGACTAAAAAAATAATCAAATGACGAGATTTTCCCAATATACATGTATCGAATGGTTTATTACTAAAATTAGTTTAAAATAAAAAATGTTCATCATCTCTGCATAGTACATAGAAAATTAATACAAAAAAATCAGCTGTTGCCTGGAAATACTGTAGCTACCATCTTATGCTTTTGAATTATCAACGCACTTGCTCATTCTTAATTTTTTATCTTCTAAAAAATCAAATAAGGACTTTTCCTGGAAAATTTCCTGACTAGAACACTACATGTAAGAGCGAATCCTCTTGTCGACCCTAGGATAAAGGTTTATAAGGGAAGTGTCCAGTGGCTGCTGAGAATGCTGGATGGTTTTTATGATTTTTTTTTCCGGTTTTCCACCATACATACATGTACATGTACATGTAGGCAACACTGCTTTCATTTAAATGAAATACCCTTAAGTATGCCACCAATCAAATTAATATGTTTTTTTATAATTCACAGGGAATCTATGACGCCGAAAACAATGAGAGAAGAGAGATCGATGAAAAAACTGTATTAAACCAGGTAAGTTTACTTCACGAGTTTTATTCATTTTTTTTAAATCAGGAAGCTGTCATCAACTGTACAAGAGCAGTCAATTTTTATTTCATGAAACAAAAAACTCGGTGAAATTTATTATCCAGTGACTGAAGGTACATGTAGCTCACATTTACTGTTGGTGATTGCTGGGTGCCTTAAGTAAGTGTCCAGGGTTGTGATTCTAGTATGGCTCTAAGGCTGCAAAATTGTTCTTCTGAAATGTTTTTAAGCTATCCAAAGCTAGCGGGTGGTTGGCGGGAGCTTCTTGTGCCCTGGTGCTCACTGAGAGTTTGTTAGATCATCCATCTCTTTATGAAGTTTTTGTTTTTCTAACATACTTTGTTTTATTTTATTATGAGGGTCCACTCAAATGGCTGCACCTAGCAAAGTCAATCTTCCATTAAAACGTTTTTAATTTACTTTTTCAGATTATGAAGCGGTTGCGTCTCCGTTTCCATAACTACCTCCAGGTTCTTAAGACGAATAAAATCACGGTGGAAAATTTGTACCGATTTCACGCCAAACATCCTATAACATTACCTTTGAACTGTTGCAGTCTTCCATTACGAGATCTTCAGTAAGTCCACATATCTCTCCATTTTGCATACATGATCATTGATGCATTAGGGCTGCTTTCCTGGCCATTTTAATAAAGTGTACCTGAACGATTATTTCCTTGCTAGTATGTGTGTGATTTGTGAATTTTTGAAGGCTCAAAAATGTATATTTGTGGTAATCTATATAAAAATTTTCTTTCTCTACATTTATACACAAATAATATATTGTCACTGTTGTTGTGTAATCACATTAACTAAGAGTGTGATATTTAGCGCAAACCGGGTCGCACTGGTTGAGCGTTTGACTACAGAACCCCCTTCACTGTACCCGGAATAGGTTCGATCCCCCCTCTGGACCTTAGGTATATAAGAAGTGTTCCGGTGGCTGCGGAGTTCGCTGGGTGGAGGTTTAAGAGGTTTCTTCCCCATTTTCCACCAAACACTGGCAATGCAAAGTCTTCATTTAGGTCAAATACTCTTGAGTACGACATTAAGCACCAATCAAATAAATAACCAATATGTAATTAGCCTGTGCGTATTAACGAGTTGATGTTTGTTGTTTACAGAAGAGACAGTCAGTATGCCTGTCCTATATCTCGTCAGACAAGCTGTGATCTGTTACCGCCAAACCCTAAACCAGGAGCCTTCAACCCTGGCAGGAACCTCACAGAAGGTGGGCGCTAAAAACTATTTATAGATAAACATTAAATGATCTATGGTTTCACTGATAATCTTATCGTTGCAAAAACAGAGAACCTAACAGGTGGTTGCGGGTACTTCCTGTGCTCCGGTTCTCTCACATCTAAGGCCTAAGGGGCATCAGTGAGCAGATTTGTTGTGCAGTCCTGTCCTTGTTCCATGACATTTTTGTCAATTTTCAGTTTTGTTGAGGGTGGTTTACACGCTGTCATATTTGTAAAATAACCTTACCTATGGCGCTAAACCCATCAATCAATCAGAATGTAACACTCATTTTAACTTTACTTCAAAACTACCAAAACTGATAAAGAGGTACGTAATCAAATTTGATGTGTCTCCAGTAATGGTTACATCTATATTTGATTATGTTCCCAACCAAACTGTGGTGTCTGTGCATCCTGTCATACATGTTGTTTTCTGAGTGTTTTTGAGGATGATCTCTTCATCCATTGGTTTAAACCCCAATTAATCAATTATTGATGTACTAAAGGCTTTATGATTTCAATGTTATTTTCAGTGTGGCGTGGTAACATGCAGTATTTCCCCAGTTTAAAATGGCAGTATTTTATTTCTGTGGAGGGTATCCACAGCCAGTTCCCGGCGGCTAATTACCATCGTTACGACATGGATTGTGATGATGTGCATGACATCCAACACAGGTACATTGTCATCTATCTGCCTACTAACCAGTCAGAATTAATTAAACTTGCATGAGTGGATTGATTTAAACCAATCAAGTGTGGAGCAAATATTAGAAATACTGATTTTAGACAAAAGTTAATTTTATGAAAGTATCCCAACATTGTTTTTTTTTTTTTTTAGATTAAGCATATTGATCATCAACAAGGCTTGAGTTTAAATTTGGCTTAACTTCAAAATTCTGTATAGTTAAGAAACAGTTTCCAACTGGTTTTCCATAAAAGCTGTCTTCACCATCTTGAAAGAGAAACAACTTGACACCAAACCAAACTAAACCCGGTGGCCTTTTTCTTGGTTTTGGTCTTACAGAACCAAGAACACAGAAGCTAACTTCCCTCAAGTTGCGACTCGTCCGATACAAATCCGCACATTGTAAGCCAACAATCCTCGGGCAATGTGCGTCTTGTTTCCAATCGATCCGTGTCTAGTTGAAACATGGCGCGGATCTAGTGTCCTGTTTTAACGACATCCTTCTCATCCACGCTCATTATTTTATTTATTTAACGAAAAACTAACTTGATTTAATTTGTTATGCTTTCTCGGTGAAAACAAAATCAGACGACCCAGATGAGGCCGGGCTCATTTATTTAAAACTTGATAACTTCATA
>JAVFBZ010012059.1:7450-18532 GCA_032466195.1 Katharina tunicata | reverse complement strand
AACTTAAGAACCGATATTCCCGCCACCAATTTAAGAACCGATATTCCTGCCACCAATTTAAGAACCGATATTCCTGCAACCAACTCAAGAACCGATATTCCCGCCACCAATTTAAGAACCGATATTTCTGCCACCAATTTAAGAATCGATATTCCTGCCACCAATTTAAGAATCGATATTTCCACCACCAATTTAAGAACCGCTATTCCCACCACCAATTTAAGAACCGATATTCCCGCCACCAATTTAAGAACTGATATTCCCGCCACCAATTTAAGAACCGATATTCCCGCCACCAACTTAAGAACTGATATTCCCGCCACCAATTTAAAAACCGATATTCCTGCCACCAATTTAAGAACCGACATTCCTGTCACCAATTTAAGAACCGATATTCCTGCCACCAATTTAAGAACCGATTTTCCTGCCACCAATTTAAGCACTGATATTCCTGCAACCAATTTAAGAACTGATTTTCCTGCCACCAATTTAAGAACCGATATTTCCGCCACCAGTTTAAGAACCGATATATCTGCCACCAACTAAATACGGTAATTCCTACCACAAATTTTCATAGCTGAGCAAATTGTTGCTTAAGTGTCTAATAGTGATGTACACCCACTGGTTGGAAGGTCGTTAGTTTTCTGGGTTCTACCCAGTTTTCCTCACACAATATAACTGGTCAATTATCTGTAATTGTTATTTTCAGTCCTGCTGCTCTAAAATTAGAAACACAATAGGCCTACACTCAATTCAGTTCATCGGTTGCAGGGCAATTTGAATACTCTCAAACATCCCATGTGGTGAACTGTGACTATGGCTGTTTTTTCTCTACTGCTATAATTCCATCTTGTTTTAGCAGCATGACTAAGATGGATTTAACAATGTTCTTTTACCGTTTAAGTATATTCTGTTGAGATTTGTAATCATTGCTTGAGAACTTTCTTAGCATCTAGGCCAAAACGTCACTTATCAATAAACCCAAAAGTTGAAAATCCATCTTCATGTTTTTGCTATAATTCCACTACTGTTATATTAGTGAATTAAGCTACAGTAAGTTAAATGTACAAAACGTTTGGCCATTTACTTTTCGATAAATTTGTCCATTCTCTTATATGGTATTTTAGGAGGTGTCTAAGCATCAGTAATGTTCATCAAAATACAACTCATTATGGCATGAAACAAAAAGAAAAGATTAAGCTGTATTAAATTCTGTATTAAATTCGCCCATGAGAAGTTCACTTGGTACATTTCTGGTAAACTTGTTGTTGTTGTTATCAGTGACAAGCTCAGCAGATCTGATGTATCACAGACTGGATCTCCTACCGACTGATAACATGTGTATGCAGATGAAACAGGTGGCCACTTTAGGTAAGATTCCAGTCAACTTATCCCCAAACATTCTAGAGCTGCTCTGTGGCTCGGTTGGTAAAGCATTATCCTGCTTATCTCTTCCTTGATATACCGCACAGAGTTGAAGTCCTTTGGTGATCACACCTCATGTGCCCTGGTGCTCTCTGAGCTAAGAGACATTAGTTAGCTGATTTGTTATGGCGTCTTGGTTTGAGTCCTGTCTTTGTCCTGTAGCTTCCTTGTCTGTTGCCAAATGTTCACGAACGCAGCTTGTCAACAAACATGGCTGGTACTTTAATGGCACGTTTACATAATGCCAAAATATGGATTATGCCCAAACAACAGTTGAATATATAAAACATTAGGATGGTTAATGCACATATGAGTGACTTCTATTTAATCAAGATACTAATATCAACATTTCAGGTAAGCAATTCAGTGAAGAATTACCGGCCGCATTTTCTACGAGTTACGCAATGAAGCTTAGCGGACACCAGCCTCCATGTGTATAGCATCTACGGAAAATAACTTGCAATAATCGTCACATAACTTTACTAAAGCTAATGTTTTAAACATTTTCTCTGACTTTTCTAAAATAAAGCGAATAAACAAATCCTGTTTTGTCTTTGTGCAGGTATGAGTTCTCTCTTCATGTCTGCCAGTAGTTTTAAGGAGCCATATGAACACCTGAGCCAGGTAGAGACTAAACGAATGGTACAGGGGTACCTAGCATACCTTAAAGATAACACACGACTAATTGCCAACCCGGGACTAAAGGTAAGTCATATAGGTGGAAAACCCTTATTAGATTTACCGATGCAAGGATACATACCTATTGTAAACTTCATGCTGGTCAGTGAGACACCTCAAATTTTACAGAGAAATGTATTTGTTGATTAAAGCTACGGATTTGGAAAAAATCGTTCAAACTGTTAATATTCTGAGAGTTTACATTTGTACGGATGCAGACGCGGATACGTCAATCTTCGACCAGATCATGTAGTGATCGGTACTTTTTCTGTATGCGGTACCGTATGCGACAAATACACTTCCAGTCTCTGCATATGGAAAATCGGATGAATGGACACACAAAAATAAATTATCCGCATCCGTACCCGTTTACAAATCCGTATCCGTCTCCGTACTAATGGAAACGTAGCTTTAGTCATTTTTGTGGAAAGTTCTGATCTGATTAGTTCATTTTTATGATAACGAAACATTTTAAACAGTTGCAGGAACAGTATTGATGTTCATTTTCTGAACTTTCTTTAACTTTGACCAATTTACATGTTTATTGGGAGTTTTTTAAACAGAAATATGTACATGTACTTATTTCAATGTTTTCTTATATCTTGTATTCTTTATTTTTTTTGATCTGTAGGACAAGATTCGTGATGATGTGGCTGTGATATCTAAGATGAACTCTTACTGGTTACACAGAGTGAGGACAGGGACCTTAGACGACTTTATTCTCAGGAGGTATCAAACGTCTACACACCCATCTCCTCCATAATTATGTCTTTGCAACTCCAAACATTTGGATAAATCTTATTTGGAGAAAATTGCCTCCCAAATTATTTGAGAACATGGCCTCCCAAACTATTTGAGAAAATGGCCTCCAAGTACCCTAAATCCTAAAAAAATTCTACCTCTAAGAGCACAAACTTTAAGTAATTTATTGAATGTTTAAGTGTGAGTTTGGAACTAAAATTTACATTTTCTGGTAATTTAAAGTCGGAACACTTCTTACCCTTTGCATAAAATGTAGTTTTATAAGTTGTAAATGTGGTCGAATTTGTCGAGCGTATAAGTTGGTTAATATTTTAAGGCTTTACGCACAGGTTGTTGGGTGGGAACCTTCTGTGAACTGTGAGCTAAGGACATCAGGAAGAAGATTTGTTGTGGTGTCCAGTTTTTTGTCCTGTAAATGTACTTAGGTCTTCCGTCTGGCCCATCGGAGTGGCATGCTGTGATTTTGATGAAATAAACCCTATTAACAAACAACCAAATCCCCAGCTTTACACTGTTTCCTTCACAATTTTCCCCCTCCCAAACAAAATATTCAAATATCTTGTCGTCGTGTTTTCTAATTGTAGTGATCATAGCTAATATCAATGCTGTTGTTTCAGATATATTGCCACCCCTAGTGGAGTGATGTCCATGTACCCTGGAACATTATTAGACCAGAGATTTGATCCCAAAAAGAGGACATGGTGAGTCGCAAATCAGCTTTCCATTATCAGCACTTTCACTTTTGCACAGTTTCAGTATCTCTGAGTTTTTAAACCAATTTGCAGATGCCCGTTTTGATAAAAATGATAAGATGATAGTTGTGATTGTTAAATGCCAAACTTCACAGTTAGATGTGGTTGTCATCTTACAAATAAGATTTGTGGTTTGTTGCTAAGAACTTTCTGTGTCCTGTAACTGTCTAATCTGGAATTTTATTTGATATTGTGTCATGTTTTTTTCTGGTGCTTTACTACTAGTCTTGTTTGGTCATAATCATTGTTTGTTGCCAGTGACATAGAAGGTGGCTTCCTTCACCCATTTGGCTGCTACATTATTATATTAGTGAAATAGCCTAAAAAGTTAGCATACAATCTGAAATAACCAAGCGAAATTCTGCAATTTCTCAGTGGCTATATTCGTGTAAACACAATAATTTCTGTTAAGCACCACACTTCATTTTAAGCAGTATAATCTTTCTATTTATCCAACTTTAAAACTCGTGTTGGACCAAGCAACTTTACTAAGAGTATTTGTTTGTGTTTTAGGTATCAGCGTGCGTTGGAGTTCCCAGCACATGTGACCCTGACAGCCCCATACTTAGACAGTGGTGGGGGAGGTTACATTGTTACCATAGCCCATACTATCTTTGAGGGAAAGTAAGTCAACCAACAGTGACTCAAAATTTTAATGGATAAATGTTTCCAAAATACATTGTACATTATTATGGATATTTTTATGTTTGTTTAATTTTGGTAATTTGGGGGACAAGATGATTTTTGCAATTGTCAAATAAACAGTTTTGTAACCTTTTGCTGATGAAAATTTTTTCTGTACTTTTTATAAAATATGAATGTGAACTTTCACAATAAAATCACAATAAAATCGGAATGAACCAATCAGCAGTTAGCCCTCAGACTTCATTAAAACCTTCCTGATGATGTTGTTGTTGTTGCAGACAACCACCTCTCCACAACCTTCAAGATGAGATCATGGCTGTGATGGGGATGGACGTTACCATGGGTTACTTCTATAAACTACTGGCTGAGAACATCCCAGCCTGTGAACGACCCAATATCAGGTCAGAGCAAATCAATCTTTTTTATTTCCCTAGTGTGTTTTGTTTTTTTGCAGCACTTATTACTTCCCATGTATCAGTTCAATTCTTGACATTGACTTGAGAAAAAAATATATTTGTTATGATTTTGCTTGATTCTGTGCAAACCAGTTAGAGCAGTTGGGTATTGGGTGAAGCAGTATTGTGTGACCAAGTTTCAGTATTGTGTGACCAAGTGGGGTATTATAATTATTATTATTATGTGTAATGTGTGTATTTTTAACAGCACTTTTTGAACATTGTTTTGCATGTTGATTTGACAGATGTTTTATGATGGATGACCAGGGATATTTGATAGCTCACCCTGATCTGATCCAGGCTTATGGGAAAAGACCCCTAGAACAACAACACATTACACATAAGGTAACAAGGAAATAAACATATCACCTGGGACTTTAAACATGATTGCTGGTTAGGAGTTGTAGTATATATATATTTCACTATTTGTCAGCGGCAGGTTTGGGCTGGAGCCTCATGTGCCCTGGTGCTCGCTGAGCTAATGGGCACCAGGAAACCACTTTGTTGTGGTGTCCTGTCTTTCGTCCTGTAACTGTCTTCTGTGTTCCCAGCATCGTCTATGGTGGTTTCCTTCAATAAGGGGGCCGCGGTGTGGGTCTGTGGTTGAGCGTTGAACTACGGAACCCCCTTCACTGTACCCGGAATAAGTTCGATCCCCCGTTTGGACCTTAGGTATATCAGGGAAGTTTTCCTGTGTCTGCGGAGTTTGCCAGGTGGTTTTTACGAGGTTTCTTCCCGGTTTTCCACCATACACTGATAACGCAAATTATTAAGATTAGTAAGTCGTCATATAGGTTAAATACTCTTGAGTACGACGTTAAACACCAATCAAACAAATCCCTCAACTGGACTGGCACTTCGAAAAATGTGCGAAATAACCTTAAGTATGTTGAAAACCTCAATCAAACAAACTGTGTTTGCCAGAACAAGAAGACACCTGTAGTTAGACATACATTATGAATAATGTTTGGCTATTGGAAAGTTTTTACCCTCTGAACTGTACAAATGATCTAGAAAAGGAAAACCCCTATCCGTGTACTACATTGACATCAGTGTGAAGTAAACAAAATTAAATGACAATATTGAAACTGAAACTGTGTATTACGATGAAAATCATTTCCTATGACATAGTAATAGGGATGACATATACTTTGCCATTATGTTGTATTTTGTTTTGTTTTTACTTAGAAACATGTGATAATGTTGTTCTTAAGAAATAGGAAGAAAGTTTAAAAAAAGTTAAAACAGTAATAAGATGGCCATTGGTGAATTATTGTGAGTCTGGGATTTGAATAGTAAACAAGATTTCCTTTGAAAAATTACCCATTCAAATAAATTTCATACTGTAATTGTTCAAATTGTATGGAAACGGTACAAATGATGTAATTCTACTGACATTTCGAGCAGTTTTGGCATTTTCTTACTTCATAAATTTCTTACTGTTCTTTCTTTGCAGGAACCACTGGTTGCTAATGACATTCTCAACCACAACGGCTTTGTTACCAAGAGGCTTTGTAACAGATACAATGATAGGACCATTCAAAGATTCTATACGGTGAGTTCATCCAATCAAACAAACTCATTTTGAAACGCAGTCAACCATTCTGTTTTCCTTTTCTTTCTTTCACACTATCATTTATTTTAGAAATTACCCAATTACTTTTTTAAATATAACAAACAGATTTCAGAGCAAAATTAGTGTTGAATCAACTTTTTATGATTGAGTTCATATAGCAGTTTTTATTTTTATTTCCACAGTTTAACACTGGTTTGGGTAAGACACTGACAAACCTTGTTCACGGAGAACACTGTTCACGCTACCAGATTTCTGCCGTCCCCGGAACAAACACATTCATCGGAATTGTTAATCAGACATGTGACATGGCCACAGCATTCTGTCCCTGCAGCATGGTAAGGTTTTAAAAAAAAAAAATGTGTTTGTTTATAAAAAATTTTTTTGCTCAGTTGAGTAAAAGATTCAGTTGCCAAATTTATTGCTAGGAGATGTGAATATTACTGCAGATATGACCAACTTCTGACTCGATCTGTTGAGCATTGGGCCGCTGAGTCCCCTTCACAGTACCTGATAAAGGTTGGAAACTTGGAATCACCCTGTGGTATATAAGAGAGGTTTTCCGGTGGCTGTGGAGTTGGCTGGGCGGTGTTTACGATGTTACTGGCAAGACACCTAATAACCTTAGTTATTTGACTAAAATCTATATCAAACAAATATTATTTTAATTATAATTCTATTTTTTTTACACTTTAACAGATTTGCATTTTAACTGTTATCAAATGTATTATTTGTTATTTTCCAGGTTGATAGACTGTGCCTGAATTGTCATCGTATGGAACAGAATGAGTGTGAATGTCCCTGTGAATGTCCACTAGATATGAACTTCTGTACAGGAAAACTTCTAGATGACGAAGATGCGTAAGTTAGCTTTGTCGGGATGACCACTATGATAATTTCATTTCAAAGTTGTTGATTAATGCATGATAATTTCACAATAATACAATTATTGCAATATTATTATTTTGACATTTCTGCTATGTAGTAACGTTATATACTTCGTTGCAAGCCCTCTGGCTAAGGGCAGTATGTTTCCAAATTATATTCATGCTGTCATACTTAGCACTGGAGGAACATTATCTTTCCAATAGCCAAAACACTAAATAGATAGCTTTGAGCACGGCGTTAATCACCAATCACCTCCGTTGCAAAAGGATGTTTCAATCCTGTCGCTGTCTTTTGTATGCCAGGTGCATGTGCACAACAATTTGTTGTTTAAGACTCAAGTGATATTCATCGTAATACCCAGGCTCTATTTGGTTAACCTCTATATAACCATTAGCGACTAGCTAATGGATATTGCCTGAGTGTGCAAATTCATACTTCTCTTTTCTTTTTAAAATTATTTTTACTACTCTTTTCAAAGTTTGCAGACAAGATATTTCATAATTTATACTAAACTGACTAAATCAGTGCAAATAAATTTGCCCCACAATCAGATGTCAAACATTATTTTAATTTTGATTACGATTCGAATTATGGAATGTTTGTTTAAATAACTACATACCCTAAATGCTCAACAAATTCAACCCCATTAACCACTTATAAAACTACACTTTATGCAAAGGTTAAGAAGTGTAGAAACACATGGTTGACATTTTTAAGAAGTTCATACTTTAAGCTACAAGAAAAAATATGTTTTAGTTCCAATCTCACATTAATACCCTCAATAAATGACTTGAAACATGTGTCCATGGGGATCGAATTTGTTGAGCATTTAGGGTATATTACAACACAATAAAATTTGTGCTAATCACAATTGCAATTTGGATCAAATAAGGCAAAGATATTTTGTGCATTTGTCAATGGAAAATTGGATCAGTTTTGACAAGGCTTCAACCCTTCTTGTAAATTCAATAAGGATGGCATACTGAATTTTGTGCAGTCTTAATTATCTAATTTATATTTTTGTTTTCTTACCTTTTTTAGTAATCCAAGCTGTCCATCACTACCTGAACCCACCCATATGGCGATTGTGGACTCTTCCGTAACTGACACCCTTCCGCAGTGTTATAAAGTGAACTGTGAACAGAGACATTCCAAACTGTAAGTTTTTTCTTGCATAAAATATTGAAAAATAAATCATTTAGTGCTAATGTCTATTAATCTTCTTGTATTCGTCAGTAATTGTTGCCTAAAAGAGTAACCAAGAAATGAAGCGACTGTTCTACAGGGTCAATGAGGTGCTGCATAACCCTAAAAAGTCCTGGAAAGGCCAGTTAAGGAGAGTAAGGGAAATATAGCAATGTGGCTTTTTGCAATAGGGGAAAGTTTTGTAGAACTGGTTGATGGGGGGAAAAACATGAAATTTTCCTAATATGATTGTAGTTATGGAATTCAATGAATCTAGTCTGTAAGTTTTTTTTCTAGTTTCCCCTTCCCTGTCCTGCTCAGGCTGTAGACTTTTTTGTTGTTGAACTTATAAATGGAAAGAAACCGTTCAGTGCAAAATGTGTTTATTGGGCGATGCATTGTCATCGAAATATCCCTAAATATGACCGTAAAAATTAATCAAAGAGACAGCAGCTAGTGAAGAAGAGTAAGGGCAATTAAAGGGCAAAAGTGAAATACCCTTGAACACGGCTTTAAATACCAATTAATCAATCATGTCTTTTTGCTGGCAAACAACTAGCTGACAGTTCAAGCACAAGGGGAGGCTACTAAGATATGAGGTTATACATGTACTTGTTAAGAGTTAACTCCCTTCTGTTATTCTTGTTCACAGAGACTGTTTAGGTGTTATTGACTGTGAATGGTGTCAGATACAGCCCGATGGTAAAACTCCCCTTTCTACCCCTTACTGCGGCAGTCAGAGAGTTTGCTTTGGGGGTGTGGTGGCTGCTGTCACGCCCTACGGGGATCAAGTCAAATGTAAGTATCTATAATATACTTTTAATTTGAAAATAGTCTATAACTACATGCTAGCTTGACCGGCCAATTTGTGAATCAATTGTTGAAGTACACCATTCTGAAGGGGTGTTTGGGAATTAACTTGACCACTCTTAGATTATGAATGAATTTACCTTGAATATTGCCCTCTTGAATATTAAATAAAAAACTTCTAGATAGTTGGTCTGTCTGTTGTGGCAGTGGGTCAGTGAGTAGAGCACTGGTCACCTTTCCGCGTACCTCATAGGTTTGATCCCACCAACTGATTTTAATGAAGGGAAGCTGCTTGTAGTTACTAAGATCGCCAGGGCATATTTGCATGTTTCCCCCAAGGATTTCCTGCAATCTCCAGATATACACCTTTGTCTTTAACGTTATCCACCCTTTAGTATAATGTTAAACACAAAGTATATGTATATGCCAGTACCAGATCATCAGTATAACCCAAAACACCAAAACATGTGTGGGTAATATCTAGATAAAAAAGACACTATTTCAGTGTCCCTGTGTCAGTGCTTATCGTAGAGAAAGATTAGCAGCCTTTGCCTGGATAAAAATTTGTCCTTCTAACGTAAGCCTCTGTAGCTCAGTGGGTTAGAGCGCCGGTACTGCTAGCCAGAGACACGAGTTCGAATCCCAGTGGAGGCAAGCAAAATTGCCTTTCTCTACATTGATACAAAAATAAATAAACTTTCTGTTGTGTTGCAGTTGCTCTCCAGGAAGAGGAGACTGTGATAGTGAAGAGTACCCCTGTCGGCCCTGTTGCAGGAGGAATTATGGGATGCTTTCTTGTCCTTGCTCTGGGTGTATACTGTTATCGCCACCATGTCCACCGTAACAATCGCCAGTATATCACCACCATACAGGAGAACCCTCACCGTATGTCACATTACTACAACGAACCAGAGGACTTTGAGATCCACGAAGAACCAGGCTCAGGTTTGTCAGGACGTTTATTTTATTGAGTTTGTATAGTTTGATAAGAAAACATGAGACGCGACTTCGAAAAATATCAAGCTCTTTATCAGTGTTTTCCTTATCTCCTCAATTCAAACACTCCCTTTTATTCTTGCGTTTAAAATATATATAAAAAACGACTATTGATTCTTTTTAAGTTAACACTGTTAGTTATGTTTAAATTAATTTAGGGCTTTATGGGAAGTTTTCTGTTGGCTGTGAAGATTGCGGATGTTTTTTTACAAGATTTCTTTCATTTTTCGACCAACACGGGTCACAAAGTTGTCATATAGGTGAAATACTCTTGAGAACGACGTTAAACATTAATCAAATTAAGTTTCTGGTACTTTGCTCAAGTCAGACTCTGAAATATTTTTAAAAAATTTCTATTCTTCAGGTCACACAAACATAGTTCTGGCGTCATTTGAGAATCCTGCAGCCATCTCGCCCTATAGAGTGAACACATCATATAGACGACCAGCTGGTGGGGACAGTGACCATGGTTACAGCACCATGACGCCTCACGAGGACAGTGAACATGCTAGTCTCCCTTGTCTGGAACCTATGATAACCGGAAAAGACCGTTATAGACCTGGCCCACACCCGAGTAACAAAACCCCCGCAATCCCTCCCCCACCGTCCTCAACCAGCCGGCGCAGTCGCAGCCCCACCCCTCCACAAACTCGTATTGGAGGTTACTCCACCATTCCTGAACAAACGGGTCTACCTCCCCAGACTATTCTGCCCAACACGATCCCTGAAGGGTCGAACAGTATCCTCGCTAACGTACAGGTACATATGGTCGACACCCACTAAACCATACAGGAATACAGTGTGGAATTATGTGATTGGGCAAGCTACAGGTCTTGTGTCAATCTAACCCTGCAAACTGAAGAGAATGGACTCGTTGTTTAGGGTTTTCACGTTGAATTAACAATGGTTGACA
>JAVFBZ010012031.1:0-11967 GCA_032466195.1 Katharina tunicata | reverse complement strand
CTTAAACAATTAAACAATAATTATAGACACTCCACCCGTAAACACTATCAGCAAAGACCATATACACTTAAACAATTAAACAATAATTATAGACACTCCACCCGTAAATAATATCAGCAAAGACCATACACACTGAAACAATTAAAATTATTATAGACACTCCACCCGTAAACAATATCAGCAAAGACCATATACACTTAAACAAATAATCATTATCGTCAATCCACCAGTTAACAACAACCGCATAGACCATAAACACTGAACCAAATAATACGGTTTGTTAATTAAATCAGCATTTTCCGGGTGGAGTGAGGGATAACACGGTCAGGGTCTACTTCTCTAACTTTTGCTGCTTGAGACCAGTGTGAAAGTCGAACCCACGACACACCCAGGAGAAAATGCCATATAGATCCAGTGCCTGACTGAGTTTCGTGAGAATAATTGCCGCATGGGCTTCAGTAGAGTCATAGCCCAGTAGGGGCATAGTTAGTCTGATCGTTAGAGTATGTGTATGATACTCACCAGAGTAAAGATGGCTGGCCATGGAGTGAGGTATTTCTTGTGCACCATTCCCATCACTGAAGGCATGTGACCCGTGCGTGCCCCAGCGAACAGCAATCTGGGGAGTAGAAATAAAGGTACGATTACAGCTATTTTAACATAGTTAATACAGGTAAAGTTACAGCTACAGTTAAAAGGAAGGAAATACAGATAAGGTTACAGCTGGCGAACATTTATCTTTAGGAAGGAAATACAGATAACGTTACAGCTGGCGAACATTTATCTTAAGAGAGGAAATACAAATAACGTTACAGCTGGCGAACATTTATCTTTAGGAAGGAAATACAGATAACGTTACAGCTGGCGAACATTTATCTTAAGGAAGGAAATACAGATAACGTTATAGCTGACGAACAGTAATCTTAAGAGAGGAAATACAGGTAGCTTTACAACTGTCGAAAAGTTATTTTAAGAGAGGAAATACAGATAACTGTATAAGCTGATAAGCTGTCGAACAATTATCTCAAGATAGGAAATACAGATAACGTTCCAGCTGGCGCACAGTTATATCAAGAGTGGAAATATAGATAACGTTACAGCTGGCGCACAGTTATATCAAGAGTGGAAATACAGATAAGGTTACAGCTGGCGAACAATTATCTCAGAGTGGAAATACAGATAAGGTTACAGCTGGCGAACAATTATCTCAAGAGAGAAAATACAGATAACGTTACAGCTGGCGAACAATTATATCAAGAGAGGAAATACAGATAACGTTACAGCTGGCGAACAATTATCTCAAAAGAGGAAATACAGATAACGTTACAGCTGGCGAACAATTATATCAAGAGAGGAAATACAGATAAAATAACAGCTGGCGAAACAGTTATCCGAAGAGAGGAAATACAGGTAACGTCACATCTTAAGAGAGGAATTACTGGGAAGGTTAAAGAGAGAGTTTAACTTATTGACTAACTAATAGGGCCTAGTGTTAGGGAAAGGTAATTTTATTTTAGTAGAATTGCTGGAATTGTATTGGACATTTTAGGTCATAAATGGTATTTTTATGTAATCGGAAACAAATCACAGGTATAATATCGACTCTTTGGACAGTCTACTTGATTAGTTTGGCTAGATATACAACTACAGCAAATCCGCGTAATCGAAATAGTGTTTATAACACACGATCACTTGCAGGTAGATAGCAAGCTAAAGTAATTTGTTTCCTTAAATGAATGTATGGGACAGACAATTTAAAGACCTTCATTTAAAGACAAATATCAAAGTAATCTGCAATTTAAAAACGGAGTTAACCTAACTTGATATACATAATCAGTACTTTTACCAGGTAAAAACTAAACATTTAAACTGACGATTTTTTTCTTTTTTTAAGTTTCATCGATTGGGTATGCCTATCACACACGACATAATAAATACAAATACCAAAACAACAACAAAATCCCAAATAATACAAAACAATGCACATATACAATCGGTCAATTTACGGGCATAACATTTCGTTAATGAACTATTCAACACTTAAAAGTGTGGTGGCCCTGTCATAACATTATCAATATAGGCCTACTTTTCCTTTGACAGAATATGCAGTGTCAGTTTTTTTTTTAATTTATTTTAATATAAAACTGTTAGTGAAATTAACGATTGCCTACAATGACACATGAATTTGATATGAAATTGTAACCTTAATTGTAACGAAGTCTTAGCAACGGATATCCGTTATTAAGAGCCGGGCCATGTGTTCCATTCCCTATTTCTAACCGGATTTTCCTTGTTATTTGTCTACCTACAGAGAGCGCTATTTAAATTGTATGGTCGGTGTAAATTATATTATCAGGTTGTCCTATGCATCATTCATGACAAACAATAGTCTATACGTATAAGATTGATCGTGTTTAAAGTGGCCAGGTGATTTTGCACCCTTATAGTATGGCATAGTATCAATGTGAAATCCGGGTTCTTCGGGCTCACATACTTCCGGGTGTTACATACAGTACCCAAGTAGGATGCGTTGGTACATTGTGCGTCAATTAGGCCTACATTTCAATAACAAAGAACAATTAAAATCTGACAGTTACTAATTTTAGAATTAAACGAACGTTAGTATGTTTTACTCAATCAGTACACTTGTTTAGTTAAAACAAAGGAGTATTGCGCCTTCAGGTATTCCATGATAGTTCGACCGATATGCTATACGTAGGCAATCAAAACGAGGCACGCGTCTTAATCGATTCTATCGTCATTGACCCAGTTAATTGGGGTGTCGAACTTTAGTATATTTGATTAAATCAGTACAATTGTTTAGTCGAAAAAATGAGTATTGCCCCTCAAGTATTTACATAGGGGCCTAATAGTTAGGCCGATGTGCTATACATAAGCAATCAAAACGAAACACTCGTCTTAATCGATTATATCGTCATGAACCCTGATAATCGAGGTGAGGAAAGGGTGCACTCCTCACTATAGTTTGTCTCTTAACGCAGTTTTAATAAACACATGCTTTAATAAACACGTGCCCTTTTGGAACGAATTTATAGGATAACGAACTTTCTTTCCAAGTAATCTATAGGTATCCAAACAATACATTCTGAAGGGCTTCCAGTGTGTATATATATTGATAGTTACGGATTCATTTCTAGGTACCGGTAATCAAACAAATGTCACTCTTTGTATTCAAGTGTTTGTCAGTAGTAATTCTCGCCGGCTGCCGTGACGAAGCAATTCTCTAACAAACGCATTCCGATTACTGATAAAGATGACTGTAAGGGGATTCCAATAAAAGGATTAGCGTCTCAGGTATATTGACCAATCAAATATCAAACCGGATATGTACGTGTGAACTCAGTGTGGACTCAGCATGAGTGACATGTTTCTGAACACCCGGATGCTCGATCATATTACCCAGTCATTCTAGTCCATCGACTATACCGAATTAAGTACAGAACGCCAAGGTTTCGTAGTGACAGTGGAGGTATTCCTTGATATGGTGGATTAGCTGGGGTTAATATTTGTTACAGAAGATGTGTAATATTTAACCACATCACGGATCTATAACTTGGTTAAACCAAAGTCTTTAATGGATCTCACCAAAGAGAATATCACAAGTGTCTTGGTTAATTTCACCAATTGTACCTGCAGTTTCTTGATTCTTACCTGGAGTGTCCTAATATAGATGCATTCAGAGCTCCTATAGACGTGGTCGCCACTAAGATGGATATGGGGATTTTCAGAGGGCTGTAGAAACGATCTATAAATTGCTAGATAATAAAGTTGAACAGAAATATAGATGTAAAAACCATGAACAATAGATAAACCAACATTTAATCGATGATGAACGTTTTTAAGTATCTGATCATAGACAAAAATCAGAAAACGTTGTATGAATAAATCGAGCATTTTTTTAAATTTATGTGTTATTGTTGCAGTCTCCAGGAATAAAGTCAAACATTTTTGGCTGTAATACAATATGTTATTTACGTTGAAATCATTATTTATATTCCTCTGTAAGACCTAGAGGAACGTTTTGTTTCCAAATTCATTGTCATTTAATTTTCTTTCCCGTCAAATTGTTATCATATTGTTTACTTTATGTAGCCAATAGCTGGTCGCACTATACGTAATGGCTGAAGGATTTGTTCACTCATAATGTGTACACATATTTTCATTTCAGTCTGCATACAAATGATATAATATAATTCAATGGCAAATATAATAGATGAGGAATTGGTTATTGATAAATAACCTAATACTGACCACGGCCACGGCCTCCGACATGAGTATATCACTTTTACTGAGCAGGGCGAAATAAGCCACATTAGTTAGGATGTATTTTGTGATCACAATGGCGAAGGTGATGTAGACAGAGCGAGGCAGATCTTTCTCCGGCTTCTTCACTTCCTCCATTAAACTAGTCATCACCTGCCTGAATTGATTAATCGATTGATTAATTGATTTAAAGATAATGAATGATTGATTGATTGATTGATTGGTTGGTTGGTTGGCTGATTGATTGCTTGGTTGGTTGATTGCTTGGTTGGTTGGTTGGTTGGTTGATTGGTTGGTTGTTTGGCTGATTGATTGATTGATTGATCATTTGGTCGTTCGGTCGGCCAGACGGTCGGGCGATTGATTGATAGGTAAACTGATGTATATAAACAATTTTTATTGAGGATAATAGTTTACAAAGCAAACATTCAGTCAGCACAAGGCTGATTTTCCCTGAGGTCCTCAGGATAACAACAAGAAAATATATACATGTACAACTTTGTATTGAGTGGTTAATAGAAATAGATCAATCGATCGGTCTGTCCGTCCATTCGTTCATTCGATAATTGGTTTCATACTGCTTTACCGATAAACGCTTGTCCATTGAGAAATTCAAAATCACACTACAGGGGCAAACTGATTGCTTACCAGATATGATAGCAAGTAAGGGCTGTATAACATAGGACTGTACTCACCATCCACCGTAAGAGAAAATAGCCGAGAAAACAGCCAGCGCCATGTTACCGGGTTCGGTAGTGGTCCCTTCAAATGGATCCTCGAAATTTTCAACGTCACCTGAGAAGGGCAAATGAAATGATTTCAATCAACCTTTTAAAATGTGTAGTTTGGCGTTACAAGCATCTAAATCGATATACGGGCTAATGAGGTGTAATTGATTGCCTTACCCGCGGGTACTACTCATGGTTGCCTTTCCGTTATGAGTATCTTTTCAGTCACTCTAATAAAATGTTGTAAACCTGATCGTTGGTTTTGTATATATACGTATAGAGAGACTCAGAGATCCGTGACTTAGCTGCTTGAGATTGCTGGACTATGGAAGTCTGCTTTACTTCCATGGTCGGACTGCTGAGACCCCGTTACTTCAGGTTATACCCGAAATAGGTTCACTTGATTCCCGCTGTAGGCCTACAGGGCCTTAGGTATGTATATAAGGGCAGTTTTCCGTTTGCTACGGCACGAGATCGCTGGTATTTTTTTAATCAGGTTTCTTTACGGTTTTCCGCTACGCACCGGTAACGCAAAGTCATCAAATAAAGGAAATACTCTTGACTAAACGCCGTTAAAAATTAATCAAATATAACAACAATATAAATCCTGAAAATGAACATTAATGAACACACCAACATTTAAAAAGATGACAAAATTCCAACTTACCCAAAGCCATTCTGTAGATACCTCCAATGATGATAATGAGGAGTGCTAGTAACTTACTGCCCGATAAAAACGTTTGTACTTTGGTCACGTATTTCACATAAACACAGTTCAAGGCCACAAACGTAACTGTAAATCAATAAAATAACAAAACTGTTCTTAAATGCATATATGTATGACGACCCTTCCTGGTCAAACACGGTCTAGTGATTTATAACAAGTATTTAATATTAAAAAGTACATGTGGAAGTAACATTAAATTCGTTACTTTGGGAGAACAGATTTTGGGAAAGATATGAGGCTATCTGAAACAATTTTGCAGACCGGGCTCTTAGAGGCGTAGAACTTAGGCTATCACCCTGAAATTCAGTATCTGTCCAACATAACAAAAAGTACTGACAGTACTGTCAGAAAGGATATAAATATAATTTCGTATGTCGCAATATTATAAACACCACGCTAACAGTGTTTTCGTTTGTTTTATAATATCGTTTATAAACTAGTTATAACCCTCGTTATAAAGTGCCAAGCGGATACAATCCGTGAAATATATTTTCGAATTTAAGTACTATTAAAAACAATTATGTATTTCTACGTTTAATTTCCGCAAAAGTATACTTACTCATGAGCCAGCCGGCTAACAAACGTATTGCCCACACTGGTACTGTACATCCGGGGAAGATAGGTGATATAATATACAAAGCCGCTGTGTAGGCCAATAAAGCCCAAAATGGTCCTGCAATAAGAACCACGTAACCCCACATAATGAGGAAACCAGGTAAAGGTCCAAATACTCGCTTGACATAGGCGTATGGTCCACCAGCGGACGGCATCACAGTTCCCAGTTCAGCGAAACATAGCGCTAACATGAGGTTAATTATACCACCTACCAACCACACGATAAGAGCCGCACCGATGGATCCTGAATATTTCAAAATATTTGTCGGTGATATAAACACCGAGGCGCTTCCAGTTACTGCCACCATTATTGCCGTGCAATGAATTAGTTTCAGAGATTTCTTTAATTGTACATTATCTTGAGTTCCATTAGTTGTGGTGTCTTCTGGTGTTGGTGTGGAATCGTCAGGGGTGCCAATGCTAGAGACGCCGCTACTGCTAGCGGTTCCAGCAGAGGCATTGTCTCCCTGTCCCGGGCTGAGACCATTGCCTAACGTATCCCCGTCTCCGAGGTCGGCATTTTGAAATGCGGGATTGTCTTGTCCTTGACTCGTCATCTGTATGCCAATAACAGAGGGTTCGTTTCCAAGGGCGTCCGTAGATGCATGACCCTTTCTTTTAAGCAGAGGCATAGCGCAAAGAGTTGATTAACTTTATATCGAAACCGATATAAACAGACTGAAGTGCCCTTTCCTTATACGCTATTAAATTCACCGGTTTATCTTTCAAACTTGTATCACCAGAACTATTGCTCAGTTTAAACGCTCCATGTTACTAGATTAAAATATAGTACATATATACTGGGAAAATAAAAGCTAAACCTGAAACGACTCAAAGGACTTTAGAGCATAACGGGATGTTCCTTCTCGGGCTCTCGGTTCTAATCCTGTCAGAATGGTGAGAATTTGACTTTTATACGACCAGGAAATGATCCACGTCCCTTTACGGTATACTGAGTAAACACAATCACGATATCAACGTATCTAACAAAAGCCAGTTTATTGATAAAACAACCCGGATTCACAGAAAGTCCCTCCCATATAGCTGATAGGAATCCGTGTTGTACCCTTGTAGACCAATCAGACGTCCGGCTTAAGTTTCCACGTCACATCATTCGGAAAGGTGATTTGGTTTAACTAATACTGACTATTTGAGATATTTCACCGAACTCATGGCGGTTTAAATATTGTTGATACAGCTGAACTTTGTTTGTAAATAATAAACCTTTGTTAAATATATGTTTGATGTAGCCGTATAATTAGGATGAAGCAGAAGGCGTTCGTGTTATTTAATGTTATTTACCCACCTTTTATGTTTTATACATGTCTCTGTTTTTTCAAGCCAGGTCTATAGATTATCGCGTTAAAAGATGAAATATAACCTTGGTGAACATCAACAAAGACAGGTATGTGGGTTTCGTCCTGAGGTCAGCAGTTAATTCTTTAATACATATATATTACATTGTTTTAGATCATTCATGTACTGAGGAATATTAACAATTGGCAGATATGTTCACGCATGGGCCAATGTCAATCACTTATACAATATAATAGTGGTCAATACGGACCAACTCTCAACGTTTACATGACGCGGCGAAAAAAGTGCTGTATCCGGGTTACATAAATAGATATAGGGCCTAGATAGTAAGATAAGATTCCAAGAATTAGATTATCTAATAAGACGGGTTTAATCATTAATTATACAGAAACTCCGTTTTCCTCTGTCTCTCTCCCCCACAACCGGTAAAATATAATATATTTATAGATGAAAAGCACACTGGCCATTACATATGTATGACTGTAACCGCAACGACACATTGTATGCATGAAAACAATGACTCCGCAATTTGTAATCTTTCACGAAAAGCTTGTAATTTTTTTTTTAAATTTTGTCCTGAAGACGATTTAATTAAACCTTATTGATTGAAACATTAATCTACTGTCAGTTCGATAAAAAATGTTGTACTTTGGTCACATATTTCCCATAAACACAGTCCAAGGCCACGAACGTAACTGTAAATCAATAAAATAATAAAACTGTTCTTTAATGCAAAGATGTATGACGACCCTTCCTGGTCTAGGACGATTTAGTGATTCTTAACGATTATTTAATATTAAATAATATATGTCGAAGTAACATTAAATTCGTTATTTTGGGAGAACAGACTTGAGAAAAGACCTGAGCCTATCTTAGTGCCAAGAAATAACTCTCCTGTGATATTTTTCTGAAACAAACCGGGCTGGTACAGGAATAGAACGTAGGCTATGCATGAAATTCATCCTGGGATGATATAACGAATAATTAAATGAAATTTGGTAATTATACTCGTTAATTTAATTATTACGATATCATTACTGTTTTAAAACCATTTTCAAGTTAGAAACAGTGTAATATAAGCACTCAAAATTAGGGTTTTACAATAATTTCGGATTGCCTTGATTTTAACCAACTTGGACGTTTGTGCATAAACTAAAATAATTAGGCCTTCTTTGAAATGAAATTATTAGGTTGGTTCAAGGCTAGTAATAGCCAGGAGAAATCATGCAATAATTCGAATTCAGCGTAAGGAAGGCCGGCCATTTTTCCTCGCGTATGCCTCAAGCAGGGAGTCTAAAAATAGTAGACTCCCTGGCCTCAAGTCAAACTTCTGGTTATCGCCGGGTTCATGACCTTTTATGGAATGAGTTAAGATTTTGAATAGTGGATGGGGGCGGGGCTAATTAACGTTTGACTTGGTGTAGCGTCGGTATATCCTAGGGGTGGCTCAGTTATGACAGCTGATTGACACATCCACATAATAATATTCTGATAGAAAATTCAGTTTTTTAGTTATTATAAAACCCTCCTTCAACCTTCAAATTTGATGTTGGAATTATTGGAAAGCCTCTAACTTGTACTTCTTCAGAAAAATATCAATTTTTCATGAGATTCTGTGATAGTGCAAAATTCAGAACTTTTGAGTGCGTACCGGTATGTTACTTTAATATTTGTGATTTAAATGAAATTGATTGCTTGTCAGTAACATACTGCTATTTTAAGCGATTCTTTTCATTCATTAAAATGATCGATCGACTTATTGGTTGGTTATAGATATCTTATTTTTTTTTATTTTTTATTTCCATGATTTGAGTAAGTTGGCGTCGGGTCTGTGGCAATTTAATATTTACGATCGTCAGAGTGACCTCCCCTGACTGTAGTAAGTCTTCTGTGCCAAATATTTTACAACAACAGCAAGATGTTGATGATCGTGGCGATTTCGTTATTTGGTCTGTTTATAATTGTCCTATATATCCTGTCGCCATTAATTGCCCCAAAATCATTGAAACTGGATGGATCCCATGTCTTGGTGGGTATATTGTGGGGGCACTCGAAGCAATATTGCATATATCCTTAGGCCTTAGTGCCAGAAGTAACTCTCCTATGATATTTAATTATTTTTTACATTTTATAGGAAGGAGAGTGACAGTAAAACACTCTTAGGTAAATGTCGTCCCTACGAACGGAATACAGTTCGTAGCATTTTTAGAAAAAAATATGGCCCTTGCAAGTAAATAAACATCTACCACCTGCCTGTAGAGATTTATGTCGTTTTTCAATTTGAGCCAAAAAATCGTCAATTATCTTGAGTAATAAGGTATAAAATTCCAACAAAATTTGTCCAAATGGAAGGAGAGCTTTAAAAAGACGCCATTTTTACCCATAACCATCGAATAAGTCACATGGCAATTTATAATTGATGCCCGTCACTGATTGAATCTCCGCCTTGACAAGTCAAGTAATGCTGTCCACAAAAGCAAACATTTCGAAACTTAAAGTTATTTTAAGACTCCCTGATACGGAGTGTCGCTGTCATAGTCACGTGAATGTGAAGAAACGCCCATTCGGTTTGGCGGGATTATACCATTTTTATCACATCACGTTACTAACAGGATTTGACGAGAATTACAACACAACAACGTTTGTAGGGGCGACATTTATTAAGAGTGTGTCACTGTCACTCTCCGTCCTATAAAATGTAAAAAATTATTAAATATCATAGGAGAGTTACTTCTGGCACTACCTTAGGCCTAAAAAGGCTATGTTAGGCTATATGAATTATAGTAGACAAATCACAGTACAGAACTTAGTAGAGTTACTTCTGGCTTCTGGTATGCATATCCTAGGCTAAGTATAATTTAAAAAGACTAGCCTGTAAACGACATTTTCACCTAACCGTCCAATTTAACAACATAAAGGCACTATCACTCTGTCAGTTTACCTGCGCTCTGTCAGTTTACCAGCGCTCTGTCAGTTAACCGGCGCTGTTCTTCTCAATTAAGATTATAATTACGATTGCTAAATTTCCAATTTAGATTATAACTAGATGTTATAACCAAAACAAATGGTTATAAGGTTTCCTACAGTAGTTTATAAAATCTTATTATTGAGCAGTGATTACTATATAATATCACTTAATCCTGTGAATCCAAGCTTTTCAAGAATATATAGATATGTGTGGTTGTGATTAATATAAGTCCTGGTAGAAGGCTTTGACAAAACATTTATCTCAAAATTGACCAGGGGCCGTGCCGTGGCTCCGTGGTTGAGCGTTGAACTATGGATCCCTCTTCACTGTAGTGTACCCGGAAAAGATTCGGTCCCCCCATAGCCCTTAAAAATATAAGGGAAGTGTCCAGGTGGCTGCAGCATTCGAGGGGTGGTTTTTACGAGGTTTCTTCCCGGTTTTCCACCATACACCAGCAAAGCAAATAAGTAAGATTAGTAAGTCGGCATATAGGTGAAATACTCTTGAGTACGTCGTTAAACACCAATCAAACAAACAAACAAATCAAATTCGACCTAAGACCTTAACGCTTAATCCTTTTCTCCGCATCTCAATTAGTAATGCGTACAAATTTAAACAAATTCTTTATACGAGTGAGTTTGTACCTGACAGCGCATTGGCTCAGTAGGTTGGACTGCTGTGTCCACTTCACTTCATAGCTTTGAGTCCACTTGTTGTTATTAGGTAAGTTAGAGAAGTTTTTTAGTGATGCAAATATTGTGGGGTGGTTTATTCAAGTTTTCTTCACAGTTTTCCACAATATACAGACTACATGTACACAGTCTATTATAAGAGTAAGACCCTTCTGAACAGTATGACCTTAAACAACAATTCAAAGATAAACAAATCAGTTTATACCTGGTGAAATAACCTTAGATTGACTGCTATCCACTTATCATTGATGATTGACTATTTCTGTGCTATAACAGGTAACAGGGGGCTCTAGTGGGATAGGAAAAGCTCTGGCTGTGGAAGCTGTGAAGGCCGGTGCTAATGTCACTCTTCTGGCTAGAAATAAGGTTTGTTCATTCATATATATTTATACATATGTCTGATAACATTGGCTTTATTGATAGATGGACAGTGGGCTCAGCAGGTTGCAGATTGAACTACTGAACCACCTTCAATATATCCCATGTGAAGGTACATTAGGTTCAAGCTGGCTTGTCAACACAGGTTTCCTTCTTTATGGTTTATTACCACCATACATCAACAAAGCCAAGGCGTCCTGTATGTTAGACTTGATTATGGTTTACCACCACCATACATCAACAAAGCCAAGGCGTCCT
>JAVFBZ010012009.1:0-11967 GCA_032466195.1 Katharina tunicata | reverse complement strand
CCCCATTTTAAATAGGAATGTAGTTTAGTACAAGACCAATGTGTTTCCAAAATTTGAAAAACCTGTGTTAAGATGTATTGTTTATATCTTGTTCACGTCCTCTATACGGACGGACAGACGTCATGACGACATTATCCCTACGGCATAATATCCCGATGGGATAAAAAAGGCACAGTTTTGAAATTGAAAACAATTGAAAACACTTTAATATCAACTTTTTTAATGAGTGTGACAATATACTTTGTAACAAATATCTGCAGTGGAAAAATATAACGATTATGGCAGAGGGGGGGAGGATCTAACATGGAATCAGTACAAATGGTAAAAAGCCATACTAAAACGATTAAAACTACAAAAAATGTTATCTAAAAAAGTCACATAATATGACTGTTTGTTGATGTACCTAGCACTTTTTTTTTTCGTTCAAATAATAGTGAAGCAGCATTCCAAAGGCAGAATAAGTAGTAAAATACAATATAGTGCAAAAAGATGGAATGTGAAAGTGTATCATGTCTTTTAGTGAACTATTTTTGGTGTCACAAGAACCAATTATTTATAGCGCGGTCAAAGTAGATGTCTGTAGTATGTGTTTACATCTAGTCTGCACTCTGCGCATGGGAATTCTTTGGTGAGAAATGGCTCATACCTGAAACAAAAACTTTGATTAATTTATATAATTTTCCTTGGTATTGTTTTGTTTGTTTGGTGATTAGGCCTTTGTCATGCTTTTTATTATACTCAGGATGAGTTGTCTCAAATGATGGCTTTGTTGTCACGGTTTGGTGGACAAGTGAGAGGGAACCATATATTAAGGACCAAAAACTGAGTGCTATTAGCGACTTGCAACAGAGTTGTGTCAAAAGATATGACGTGCAATCATCTAATTACAATGGTACTTTTTGTGCTGATCTAATTAAAATTGGCCAAACCATAGCATTTTTTAGGAATACATTATGGTCATATGTTAGTACCGGTAGACAGCAAAACACATTATGTGTGTTGGATGTTTTACACAAACTTACCAAAAGTTAACGGCCATATTTCTGCCCGCTGTTTTATTTGGGTGTGATTGGACTTCATGCCACCAGAAAGCAGGCAGATACAAGACATCACCTTCTCTAATCGTACAGTTCATTGGATAAGCTCCTGCCAACCTGGGAAATTTCTGAAATAAAGCAAAATAAATAGAATAAATGAAATCAAACAAGTAACTCTGAAAAACAACAAGTTCATTATAAAAATAATTTATTGGCAACTTGGGTTTTAAGTAAATTAAAGATTTTGGAAAAATATCTGCAGACGTTAATAACAAAAACTGTTGTTCAGAAATGTACTATTTGTGTATGAAGTAATACAAGCTGAGAAGCTTGCAGCTCCTTCAACAAGGCATTATTTTGAAAACTCACACACACAAACTGGTGAATCCACATTACCCGACTTCTTAATGAGAACCCTTGCTTCTCAAAAAGGATATACATAAGTTTGAGAAGCAAAATTTCAAAGCGATACAGTGTCATATGTTCTTGGTGACACCTAAATATGATGTTTATTGTTTAATGTCTGAAACCAACTAGTCAGTGACAGGCTAAATTTGGGAAACATGTGGAATGAATTTACATATCATAATAAACTGTTACTGTTCATAATAAACTGCCCTATAAACAAATAAAGACTGATATGCAAACATTTCTTCGTATATTTTACAGATTACAGTGGGAGATAAATAGTTTTGTTACAACAAAGTCAGGGTGAAGAATATCCGCAGGGGACATAACCATGGAAGTACTGTCTAGAAGGGTTTCACGTCTGAATGTAGAGGTGTTATTGTTGAAACCTAGAACAGCCTCTGGGATATGAGCCTCATAAAGATTCCTGTTGTCATGGGGGTCAAACAAGGTAACCTCTTTCTTACCACTCAGCTGAGGAAAGACAGTATAAACAACTATATCTTTAATACCATACATGTATCAGTATAAACAACTATATCTTTAATACCATACATGTATCAGTATAAACAACTATATCCTTAATACCATACATGTATCTACAAGATGAAGCAGGCCTAAAACAGTCACAAAATATTGTGTTGTTATCCTTGTATTTTATGATGAAGGAATAAATGTTTGCCATTTGCTTTAGTTGAAGACATGGATAATAGAGAACAAATATAAAAACAATACGAATGTAGATTTTCATAATTGAAGATTTTGAGACTACAGCTTTACTTTAACTGATACCATAATCAATAGACTACAGGTAGATATATACCTTGTTATGAATGATAAAATTTTGGTATATATTTGTATACATACAGATACATTTACTGACAGTTGGTTAGGATGAAAACTATCACTGCGCCAGAAAATTACTGAAAAATAAATAAAATCTTTAATCTAACGGGATATAAAATATGTTGATTTAATTATTATTAAATTTAATTTTATAAAAAAAATTAATCAAGGCACACCTGACATAGAAAGTTATCAAATGGATCAAAGTGCAATTTGCCCAATGTATTCCCATCACTCAGCCATATGTTCTGGTGAGAGAGTTTTAACGTGCCAGAAATAAATGGCATCTCTTTCACATCCTCAAGAATTTCTCCAAAATATTCTTTCATTGAAGTGTATTCTAGATATGCTGAAATATTTGTTAATGTTCCGTTAGATACTTTCTCAACCATGTGAATAAACTCTGAAAATTTGATATTTAATGTGGCTGGCCTCACAACTACAAGCTCAGGAAATTGGAGTTTAGACCTTACAGATTCAGGAATTTTAAATGAAGGAAAATCTTCCCAAAGCTCTGCCAGTTCAACACCTTCATAATCCCCTGTTGGGCTCAGTTTAATGTGAATAACAACATCACCAAACTTATCTCCTAAAAACTTATTGGTCCATTTATTAAACGCTGGCCATCCTTGAGCAGCATTTTTAATAATAACTGGTTTAGATCGGAATAAGTAATTTTGTGAAAACTCTTCATAAGTCGGCATATCTATCGTTTCACATTGAGTAATATGTGCTGCATGCATTGCACGTTTTCCAAAGTTCACTAACTTTCCATTAGCAGTATTATCTCCTGTGCACTGTTCTTCTGAGGGTGCAGGGGTCAAGACGGAGTTGATAGTACAATTGGAGTAATGCCCCTTTGTCCAACAAGTATTCAGCTTATGAATCATCCCTATGTTAGTTTCAGATACATTTTTAACATAAAATAGATTGTCCAAGATGTCATTTCGGTGCTGTCCGGCTGGTGTCAAACTCCCATCACTTGACCGGTAAAGTGAACATCGCTCGTTAATAAAGGATGTTAACGTTTCGACATCCCTGCCACAACGTATCTCCTCCGCATACAAACCAGACCAGTCTGACGGAGCAGGAATTAAACAATTTCTTTGCACTACTTTACGTTTCATAAACACCAGATCTTTTCTAAAGTTTCGAGAACTTTTCGCCCAACTGATTCCTGTCCCCCTATAGTTTGCCAGATCCTCCAGCTGAACGAAGCCCACGACAACTGCCGTCTCTTCCGCGAAGGACACGTCAGACAAATACTGCAAAATGTTGTACACATCGGACGATGCATTGTCTGTGGCAGCAACCACACAGGAATGTTCTTTAGCGGTGATAATGTCATCTACGGTCAGCTCCCTCAAAATACAACCCGATAACTGAATAAGTGACAAAAACACTACGGAAACACGATGAAACAGCAAACACTTTCGCAAAGCCATATTCAAGAGACGATAACTCGTGTTTACATCAAGGGAGATAATATCACACTCTTCCTCTTGGGGGTGAACCTGTAAATTTTGAAATGACGTCAGGGGAAACTTGCATTTTTATTTAGACTGCCGTTTATATTTAAACGAGACAGATTTTCAAATGTAAATGACCTAACTCAAGGGTCATCGCACGCATGTTCGGAGGCGGTGATACATAACTGATTTTTCGACAAATATATATAGGCCTATGTGCTACCCTAGTACTTACAGAATCAAACAGGCCTAGTGATTAGCCCTTTAAGGAAATCGCATGATGGTAGCACTCTGTTAACTTTTAAAAAGATATTGTAGTCTTTTCTGTTGTTAGCCGAGCTGAACATCACTGAAACAGGTAGACTATTATCTTTAAAGGGACTATATATACCTCAGAATTTAGGCGCAAAATCGACTGAAACGAATAAAACCGTTTTTTCTATATCTAAATATAGAAAACCCGGTTTAAGTTAATTTGAAAGCAACTTCTTCGCTTATTCGTCACATTTATTTCAGTCTCATATCATATCTCATCTTATATCATTTTAAAGTCGTTATAAATGAATTGTTCAAATAACTAGACCTACGTAGGCCTACGTAATACCATAGCTACTATACCTCCATGGAAATATCAACCGTTACATTCAACTTTTGAGTCTGACACATCTATCAATGAGCGCGTTGTTTACATTTATTGATGAATAAAGTTAAGATGTTATTTCCTCCGCAGATACTATCATTATCAGATAACTGTTATGTTCTAATTTAATTGTAAGGTTTGACTACAATTTAATTTTACGTTCACAGGAGAATGAAGATTAAATGATTGATTCTAACGGTCTCCCGGTTACGTCCCCTTTGCAAATATACTTGAAACCGTGGACAGCAGAGCGCTGTTAGATGAGGCGTTTAAACCCGCTGTTACGTTTTATGACCAAATCCCTTAGTTTGTGTTGTATCGACTAAGAATGGTGTTTAACCCCTCAATATCGGCGATAGATTGCGTGTTTAACACCTCTGACGTCGTTTTGTTAGCGAGTCAAAACCTGAAACGCCGAGAGGTGTTAAACACAAACTATATCACCTCTACTTTGTTTAAGCGTCATTTTGAAGCTGGGTACATAACAAAATCATGACGACTAAGATGAATTTTCTAACCCAGAAGTTGAAAATCCATCTTAGTCGGCATGTTTTTGTTATCACCTCTACGTCGTTGTTCAATCCGTTACTGCGAGACGTAATGACGTCGTAAAATTCATCAGCCTTGAATCGAAACATTACGTCATTTCGTAATCGGACGTTCCATTTACATGACGCAGTGACGTTGTGCTTTGAATTTATCATTATTTTTGTGTTGTTTATTCCAGTCTGTGTGGAATGTCTTAGTTGCAACTCTTATGAAATGTCACACGGCATCGGTTTAATATCTAGTTTTTTAACAGTTTGTGTTATAGTTGTACCACGTGTTGGTTGTACCACAGATATGAATGTCCACGAGTTGCAATATGTATCTGACCATCTGACGACACCAGAATGTCATAAGTTGATGACAGCTCTTCATATACAGTCTTATGAAATCAAGGCGGATAAATTGGAGGGGTTGAAGACGGATTTAACATGCATCGAACTGATGGTTCAGTGGGACGAGGCTGACTCTGTTAACCAAACATTTCACTTTCTCACGCACCGCCTCAGGCAACTGGGGCACAAGGAAGTGGCGGATGAAATATCCAAATGGGTATATCATGCAAAATCAGACACACTGCAGCGTTTATTCCTGGACGACCCTTTTAAGAAGATGATCCATAAAAATTCCCCTCTGCTGGACACGAAGTCAAACTCCAAAGAAAAGGCGAAGAAAACAGACGATGACAGCGACGGTCCCTTTGATTCCTATATAAAAATGTTTATTATAACGGGTGTAATTTGTGCTGCTATTATAGCCTTGTTGATACTCAAACGTGTTTGTGCTGCTGTGTGCGGGATTGTTGCCCCAGTCATTTGCCCAGCACAGGTCTTAGATTACTGTGATAAAAAGTGGAATAATATAAAAGGGTGCTGTAAAGTATTCAAAAAGAACACAAATAGACACTTATTAGGCGTTGGCTTTAAAAAGAGTGGACGGCGAACAGTCGTCTGAAATATGAATTAGTTCGCCATGTTACCAATCACTCCAATTCTTATCTATATATGGTTAGGATATACATGTGCTTCAACCCAAATCTCTAACTTTAATATGAAGTCATATCGTACATTTGTGGCCTTATTTAAGAAAAAACAGTGATGTGAGAATTTATTATACTATGGACAAAAGTTGGATTGTCGAAGATCATATTTGCAGTAATTTTATCACGTTATATAAATACGAATGTTATTTTGTGAAACTGTTGTTTAACGAAAGTTGTAAATGTATATCTATAATGTGTTTACTTGTATTTTTGATGTTGAGGAAACCCCCTGATGGCCTTCGCCCTGTGGGATATCCGCGTTACGAAAGTAAAGCATTATATTAAAAAAATTCTGATTAGCAGTCGAGTGACAAGTCATTATCTTTGATAATGTAATTATGCAAGATAATAACCAATCATATCGCTGTCTATAATACACAGTCTTTTTGATTTATAGATCATCTTAATTTCATACATGTATACAGTATTTGTTCAGTGAATCTATAAATAAACTCAATTTAAGATAAACTGTTGTAGGCCTACATTAAAGTAACATACGCACCAAAATTTCTGAATGTTGTACTACTACAGAATCTCATGAAATTTATTTTTTTTTCTCAAGAAGTACAAGTAAGAGGCTTTCCAATAATTCCAACATCAAATTTGTAGGTTGAAGGAGAGCTTTATAATAACTAAAAAACTAAAAACTGAATTTCTGTCAGAATATTATTAAGTGGATGTGTCAATCAGCTGTCATAACTGAGCCACTCTAAGATGTACCAACGCTACACCCAGTCAAATGTTAATTAGCCCCGCCCCCATCCACTATTCAAACGGGGCTAATTAACGTTTGACTGGGTATAGCGTCGGTACATCTATTATTAAACTCTCCTTCAAACTACAAAATTAATTTTAATTTAACAATACCTATTTATAGTATCTCTAAACGCTAGACTCAAACATATTCATATGACCCATTACCAGAATTATCAGCAATATAAGAGGCACGTATAGACTGATGACATCGTCCGAATTAGTTTGCTTTTGTCGGATAAATATGTTAACAAACAACAGTATGGATTCCATAAAGTTTTGTTAAGTAGGTCTATTTATCCGCACATCAACTTATCTAAACGCCTCTCAAACAAGGTAAACAATTTATCATCTGATCATTACTATTACAAAAAAAAATGATGATTTTTGGCTAAAACAATTAACTCTACTGCTACTCCAGACTGGTGGGAGTCCGGACCTCGTATAAATATTAATTGTGAAAGTATTTCACTTATTTTTCGATTGTGAAGAGGTAGGGTCCCTCTGGAACCAGCTTGTTCAATGGATAAACAGTAAAGTCGGCATTATGATCCACTTGTCTAAAACAATGTGATTTTATCAACCTGTTAATTATATTCTAATTACAGCTAGATACTATATATACAAGTCAAGATGCCAAGGGAAGAAACTGTCTTTATTCTCTTTACAATGTGAAATAAGGGAACATATAAATATAGAAAAGCATATAACTTTAAAAAAAAAACAAGTATGAATCTTTCCTGGATATGTGGCAACAATGGCTAATAATCAAACCAATAATAATAATGTAACATTCTTTTCAAAAGTTACATTAGAATATACCTCAATATTCCAGGTAGGAACACATGTGTATGTTTAATATATGTATATTTTGTAATAGATAAGCATTGTCTAGTGATCATTGATGTAGTGTGAACATAATACTGTGGAAATAAAAAAAATAAAAAAAAAAAATAAAAAAATCTATCAGACTTGGGGTGAGGAGGCGAAGATGCTTAGACCAGCTATCCTGACAAACGTACTCAGGGGAGATCATCCAGGGAAGAGAGTGTTAGTCTTTGGTGTGGTGAGGAGGGAAACTCAACTAACCACATGTGTCAAATTTTTTCGAAAATTATCCAACTGTTACCGGCATGAAATCGATTTTTAATCTCTGATAGCCTCCTTTGAGAAGAAGGTGACATATTTGGTTTGATTTATATTTGTGTTTTCATTTACGTACTTTTTCCCATTCCAGCGTGTTTAATTGTGCGTGTGATCAGCTGATAATTGAGTCAGGTTGTCTAATGTTGTCAAATCCCCAAGTGGCGGGAAATATTTTAGAAAAAACTTTCGCCAGCAGTGCTGTGTGAATGGGCATGGAGGTTTAAACAAAACAACTCTGCTTGCTAGTAGGGCGGTCCAAGCTTAGGCGTCTGCTGTGCAATTCAAAGTTGAAAGTCTTTGATAATCGATGTTTGACTTCCAGGTTGGGGAGAGTGGCTCGATCTAACTATATAGAGCCACAGAAGTATCTCTCCTACGACACTCATAGGATGGAGAGTGACAGTGATTTACCTTTACACTGAAGAATACTCACCAAAGAGCAATCACTGATCACCCTACTAGCCTAATAAATCAGTCCTTAATATAGCCCTGTAACGGTACCCTGTAATGCCGTACCACGAGGGTCCCGACCGTCCCGTTGCAAAAGAATGCGAATAGCTTAGGTGGAAGTATACTCACAGAAGTGCAACTTGAAATGAAGATTTAAAAATTTAAACTGTACCATCCACGCCCAAATTTTATACTAGAGGTTTTCTTCGCCTTTCAAACAAGATGTACGTAGCTTTTTGTCCTCGCGAGACGACAGTTGGATTTTTTCTGCGCCATGTTCAAAAGTTCGACTAAAATGTACGAATGCAGCTAGCATAGGAAATACGCATGCCCGAAACTTGAATTGAGGGAAACACGGCGCAGAAACAATTGAACTGTCAGCTCCTTTGGACAAAAAGCGACGTACATCTCGTTTGAATGGTGAAGAAAGCCTCTAGTATAAAATTTGGGCGTGCACTTAAAGAATTCTGTCACCCAAGCTATTCGCATTCTTTTGCAACGGGACCCTTGTGGCATAGCATTACAGGGTCCTGTTACGGGGCTAACCCTAATATTGCATTAAGGTTTGTGCCAAAAGTAACTCTCCTATGATGTTTAATAACTTTATTAAATATGCCAGACAGCAGCCTCTTACATGAATTGTTGTTTGCTGCTCTGGAAGAGCAGACAAGAAGACTGTTGTGGAAGACATGGCTGACCTTTAAAGTTTGTTCAGGCTGGAGCTGATGTGCAAATCGCCTTGTACTACCAGTACACAGTCAACATTTTTTTACTTCCAATATCCTCCGCTATGGACTAATGATAGCTACAATCGCAGGTAGGAAGCGTTTGGGTCGAGAGAAAGCAAATCTAACCAGAGGAGTACGGTTAAACCTTAATGTTATGTAAAGCTCTGATTTATTAGGCTCACTGCGAACAGGATTCAGTTCATAGGATTTTCATAAAAAAATATGACCTTTGAAAATAAACAAACACTTGCCGTTAGAAATATTTGAATTATGTACATGTAGTAGACTCAGCTAATAACAGTACAGAACTCTGCATATAACCTACCATTTGTAGAGATTTTATGTTCTTTTCAATTTGAGCCCAGCAGCAGACATATATATGTTCAGTGTATGTAGGACTATTGAAGTATTCCAATATTATCTAATTCAAACATTCTCACAGAAAAAAATAAAACTGTATGTGTTACTGATTTTCTTGTTAAAAGTATGAGTGTATGACTATTAACTTATTATTGGAAATAGCTTAGGCTAGCCGCTAGAGTATACACATATTTATGTTTGTTTTTCAGGTAAAACCATATGAACTACATTTGCTAGAAATCTTATTTTGAAGGAAATTTGTTGTTTTCAGACTGCACTATTCAATATTGGATAAACAATGGAAGGTATGTTTTCATCATTTTCACTCTTTGGTATAAATTATTAAAGAGGTTGTTGGTGGGAGTTCCCTATGATCTGAGCTGATGTGTATCAGGAAGCTGGCTTGTTTTGGCATCCTGTTGGCGTCAGTGATTGGGTTGACAGGTTTGTCTTTCATGCTGAGAAAGTATCATTCCTTTTGCCATTTCACTGGCACCATGTTGTATGAGTGGAATAACCTTATGTGCAGTACAAATCCCTTATAAAATAAATTCACTTTCTTATTTGAATATAAGTAACAAGGGTAGACGATCTGAGGCTCTGATTGAAATACAAGGTGGATTTGTTGTGATCATGCTGCCGTAACACTGGTGGAAGATTTACTTTCCAACAGAGCAAAACACTTAACATTTTACTCTTGTTAGTGTGGCAATGGCTTTTGGAATACACCATCTCCATATAAGTTAAATACCCTTGTTTAACACAATCAATCAATCAATCAATCAATCAGTCTGTTGTGTGCGTTTGTAGTGTACATAGAAGAGTTGAAACTGGTGACTGAGGAGTTAGAGTCCATACAGACCCAGATCAGCGACCTCCTAGACAGACAGACAACATTAGAGGGAAAGAGAACTGAGTTAGAGAGCATTGTAAAGCAGAGTACAAGTAAAGATGAGACAATGACTAACGAAGACTGGGAAAAAACAGGTATTTAGATTTGATTTTCGGGTTCAATACAGATGTTCAGTGTGACAATACTCAATCAAAAAAAGAGCCAAGTATTTCTTGTAATGTTTCTAATGATATTTTTTTTATTTTTCTCAGATTTTGTGTGGTCAAAGGATTTGCAGAATTCCCTAAAGAGTGTTTTTAAAATGAAAGCCCTCCGCCCCCTCCAGTTGAAGACCATGAACGTTACCATGTCAAAGAAGGATTGTTTATTAATCATGCCGACAGGGGGAGGTAAATCTCTCTGCTTCCAGTTACCTGCTCTTCTCTCCAAAGGTAAGATATTACAATGCTGCATATTTGTGTATTTGATTAGATATTAATTGTGACACACTGTACCTCAGTTGAGAGATTGGAATTTAATTGTGAGACATTGTACCTCAGTTGACAGATTGAAATTGAATTGTGAAACACTGTGCCTCAGTTGAGAGATTGGAATTTAATTGTAAGACATTGTATCTCAGTTGACAGATTGGAATTTAATTGTGAGACACTGGACTACCTCAGTTGACAGATTGAAATTGAATTGTGAAACACTGTACCTCAGTTGGGTTAATTGGCAATTCATTGTGAGACACTACGTTGGTTGACAGCACGGCTCAATAAAAAAAAAAAAATTCCCGGCAATGACTGAAAAAAATTTCCCGGTAAATGTGTTGTGTGATAAAAGCATTACAACAACAACGTATGTTTAAAATTATCCAAAAGAATGTCCTTTTAATCAAATATTTTTTAGCAAAAGTTGGGAGGAAACGTTATGATCGTTTAAGATGGCATCTACAAATCGTTTTTTGAGCTGCCAGGATCTACGAGGTTTAAGTTTTCAGTCTACGAGCGGCATTCGCGGCAACTGACTATTCTCGCCTTGCGACAGCCGACATGCCTCTGCAGCTACTTACTGTATGCTGGCTTATTCAGTCCAGTCCAGCCTTGTCCGTCTAGACAGAACTCTTGGAAAATGCTTAAGTCGTCCTTTTACATACGTGAGCTGCACAAATGCACTGTACTTTCATTAATTTATTTCTGTTGGATTTCAGTCTAGGTCAAGTTAAAAGTTTGTCAGGGCGCGAACGGCTACGGCCGGCACTGGGAAGCTATAGTCATGTTCAGCTTGCCGTGCTCTAAAACTGCGAGCCCCGGCAGAAGCGCACGTGGTCGACTGTTTAGAAATGCCGCACTGAAATTTGAGTGTCCTGGTGTAATAAAAAACATAACCCCCAATATAATTTTATTTTATTTGAACTATATGTGTAAAAATTATACCTGCCACCCTTTTCGATCCCTATTTTATCGTCAGATTGGCTATTTTCACTTTCAAGCCTGAACGTACCCGTACCGCTTATTCCTCAACGACAATATGGACTGGTAAAAAGAATTTCCAGAGTTTGTCTCCACCATTTTATTGATGAACTGCTTTGCTAGAGGCAAGCCTTAAACTGCGTAGAAAACGTGAATTTCCAGTAAGAATAGCCTGTAAGAGCCCGCCAGTTGAATCTTCTGAATGTAGCCTACATTCAGATGTGATTGGGGAGGA
>JAVFBZ010011998.1:0-11968 GCA_032466195.1 Katharina tunicata | reverse complement strand
AATCAGTGTCGCTGCTTCCAATGTTCTGCCATCCAGAGATATATTGGAAAGGCTTTATAATTCGGAGACAGAAAAAATAAAACCCATAGCTCAATTGTTTAAAGGCTTAACTGGCATTTGGAAAAGTCAAAAAAGAAAGGGTGCTTAAGTATTTCAGTTTGAGAGAGTACTTTCCCGAATACATGTATTTCAAAGGAAGTTTATGACAAACAATTTCATGTAGAATATTGTTGACTAAACTTTATTAACAAAACATGTTTTATTTTATTTAATACATTTGGAATGGAAAATGCTTGTGTTTGTACCGTCTGTATTAAAGAAGCTTGCAAAACAGTCAGTTAACAGAAATTACCTCTGTATCCCTTATGTAACAAGTTCATCTCAACTCAGAAACCAAATTTATCTTTCTGTCCTTTTGTTGAAAGGCCAAAACAAACTTAATATTCGTTTCAGGGGTCGTCATTTTAAATTGATGAAAAGCGGCAAAGTCACATTTGTTTTAGTTGATGTGATATCCCTTTAGAGTCTTTGGAATTGGCTGAGCATGCATGTGACCTGTTTTAAAATAAGCCTATCTTTTAACATGTAATTACATTAATATACTGTTTAAAATAGTTGTATCTTTAGTGATGTAAAAGATATCTATACCAAAGGCCGCAGTTATATGAAATGAACATCAGGTATTGGTTGTGTCTGTGACCATAACCCTCCGTCGCATTTCCCTATTAAAGTTAACATGCCTATTGCTCATATGCTACATATAGGTTGTTGTTATAGTAATACAATGCTATAATGTGTCACATTTATTATAGCGGATGGTTAAAATATCATTATTATAAAGTGTACAATTTGATACATCGGTAACAAGCTGTGAATTCAGATAGGAGTTGTCTGCCCTTGTTGATCTACTTACATGTAACTTATTATTTACACTTGAGATTGTCAATCAACATAAAAAATCTCCCAGGTTCAAGCGATTCATCTGCGTTATAATTATATCATTGGTGATGAACAGCCTAGGTCATCACATTTACACAACTAAAGAAATCTGGATAATCGTCTTGTTTACAGTTGATCTCATTTGATATTCGGTATTTGTTAGTTCTCTTATTTGTGATTAATATGCCACCTAAAGGGTAAGTTAGAGAGTCTTGGTGTTAAACATCGTTCAAAGTTTTGCGATTGATGCAAGGCTAGTTTAGAGGATAGTGTTTTTTAACATCAGGGTTGCATCAAATGAAATCTAGTGACAAAGTATCGATCAAGTCAACTAAATAAATTTACGGAAGCCCTGATACCTCTGATTCGATTTGAAGTAGAAACCATTGGATACACTAAGGAATAACAATAACAATGCACGCGCTTCTTTGTGTCTTCAAACAATGTGACAATCCTATATCATTCCGGTGGACTATAGCCGTATTAAGTGTGGTATCGCTTCAGCACACCTAAAGCCATGACTCAGTCTGTCCTTTTATAAAGTCTTGTAAGTTAATGGGGTTTTGTTTTCTTGAATTTATCCCTGGATTCAGGCTGCGTCAACGTCAGTGAGGTAATCAACTGAGATGATTTTATTTTACCTGGCAAAGCATCAGGCAATATTGGTAATTAAGTGACAATCGTCTCTATTGCACAAAATGCTCACGTTCTGTGGAGAGGCATTCGTGTTTCCAATTCTGTGAAAAGGTGTGAAACTTGATATTTGACACCTCTCAGCATACTTAATGTACATTTCATATCTGAACCCTTTCAATGTCGACCTACCGCGTACTAGTCGTAGGTTCAAGTCGAAATGTCGACCTTAGAATACATGGTTGTTTTTTACGATGTTTCCTGTCGGGTTTCCACAAGACATCAACACCGTCATGTCGTCGTATAAGTGAAATAACTTCGAATATGATATTAGACACATATTAAACCAATTAGAAAAATAAACCAGATGAAAACCGGATTAAGTTTTATCAGTTTTGTTATTCTGACGTCCACATCCATGTATAAACCTCAACTCATCTTGGAAGAATCCTAGGTCTATGTATAAGGGACGTTTTCATCGGCTGTGGAGATAGCGGGGATCCGTTGTCTTCGCTTCACTTTTGTTTAAAACATATATTCTATGCCTTTTAATTTGTTGTCTTGTCTACTTAGTCCTATATCAAGTAATCCAAAACATTTATCGTAATGACATGTTCAGTTACAGCAATGAATAAAAACAACAGTGATAAAATATTTGTAAATGACCATATGTCAGTAGCCTGCAGGAATAATTGACATTTGTCTTTCTACATTACAGTGGAATTTGTCTAAGCTCAAACCCCGCGTAGAACTGACGTCTTTTTTAAACAAACTTTTTAAGGAGGCTGCTGACAAAATAACGTGTGTACTAATTTTGATACGGACTTTCATTGGCCAGAAAGATGTTTGTATGAAACAATTAGCTGTTTTCCGTGTATTGACATGAGAACCAATTTCGGACACATGCTGAACAGCGACATTGTCTCCTTTCTTCTCTTGTACAAAGCCGGGCATCAAGGGCATAGAGAACAACTATGATGAAAGGTCGGCTACCAAGAGTGCTACCCGTAACACCGTTGATAACTTCCAAGGGAATGGTTTAGGTATAATAAGGTTTGGGCTAGGGATAGCCAAATCAGCTTTGGGCTAGACAATGGCCACAGGAAATGATGGATCGTACAATTTAAAGCTTGAATTCACGAGTGTTTATGATGTGCGGACACCGGTTTACCAGCGGAAAATAAACCGGTACGAGATTGTTTTTGGTTGATGATTGTTCGTTTGTTAAAATCGGGTTTAACGCCGTACTTGAGGTTATTCACTGCTATGACATCGTGCTAGACCAGTGAGGGAAGGAAACCACCCTTGACGACATTGGCAATGTAAGACCAAATACAGTAAACTGCAACAAATCGGCTTCCAGATGCACCTTACCTCTGAGAGGGCCAAGGAAGCTCCCACCAACCACCCGCTCTCTGGTTGATGAAACGCGGGATAAAAGATGAGAATGACTGGCTGATGGTACCTGTTATTATACATACCGCTTTTTATCTTATCAGTATAAAAAAATTCTTTGCGTAAGTTGCATATCGTCACCCTAATAAAATAAATGCTTAAGTCATATTTATCGTTTTTGACATAAATTGAAACAACTAATTATCCTTCTTAGGGTATCTAATTTATTTGTCATCTAACTTATAATAATAGACTAAAACATGACAATGAACATGTAAATATTATTATGTCTAGAATGTATTACATAAGTTACATAACCAGCAAGAATGACTTAGGCAGTTAGCCACCTTTATTATCATGACTAAGGCACTTATTTTATTAGGGTGACGATATGCAATAACGGTCTTTTAATGATGGATTTTTACGTGAAAGCCGTGGATGTCTGCTGAGGAATCTGGGTGTATGTTACTGTATCTTAGAAGGACAACCAAAAGCTCTCTCTGCATATGATTGAATTGTCTCTGTGTACAAAAAATATCATGTTTGATGTCATAGAGATGCCCGAGTCCACCATTAGTCTGTTGAGGAATGAAAGGTCTACCTGATAACATTCATAGTTCATTAGTGTAAATAATGTTTTTTATCATTAAAAAATGATGGCAAGTGAAACACAACTTACATTTTTTGGAGACAGAGGGTATTGTAAAATCATACAAAGCTCACCGGATCTAATTCTGGTACAAAGTTCCCTGATTTAAATGTAAACCGAACGTTTAACACGTTTATTAGCTATGTACTGAGTGGATAATATGGCATGGATTGGTGAAAGGCTTTGGTGTGGAGAGATGATAGAATGGACGAATTAATAAATTTGCTATACAATAAGTGTTTGACAAGTGATCATTGATGTATTTTTTAAATAAGTTAATCAACACACAGGATGTATTGTCACTTTTGCTCTCTTGTGAAAGATGGGCACGAAAATAATTGTCTGCACCAACTGAGGCTTCATCGTGAACAGACCGTGGATGATTGCTTCCATGAAAATGTTGTGATAACAAGTGCAGAGAGAGTCTCTTCAGAAAATTTAGCTTTGTGATTGAACAATGGCCACAAGAAATGATGGATCAGCTTTTTGGTGAGACAATGTCTACAGGAAGCATCTACCGCAAGACTAGCAACAATAAGTGTTGATGTGTATTTATAAGACCATGTGGGTGGGAAAACTGTGCAATTCTAACTCATATATGGCTTATGAATCTGGTAACTACAGTCGAAAAAGCCTTTGTGTATGCTGCTTTAGGCAAGACATATATAATCCAAAATAATTGCTCCACACTTTACAAATATTTTGTAAATAAATCGACTCTTCAATGAATATTGGCTGTTGCTAAAATTCACAAGCGAACAGAGTCATTTTAACCATGTTCAAATATATGAATAAACTCACTTTCACTTCATACGTCGTCAGCTTTTCACGAAGGGTGTTCTTCCCAGCTCTTTTTTTAGCAATCAATGGTCACCGACTTTCCCAGATCTACGTTCATGCAAGGTAAAAGAAAATTAAAAATTTAGTAACGTTTAAAAACATTTTAGCACATTTGCTTCTGGATTTAAGATTTCCGCAATTGGTGGCGAATGGAGATGGATTGGACTTATCATGTCTTCATTTGAAGCAATGTGATAAATCTAGTTAGGTTACACACTTTGCATACCACTTTGTATTGACTCGGGAACCTGATGTTGTTGGGGGTTTTGTATCCTAGCATTACACGTTTTACGCTGCTACGCAGCGGCTATTCATACATAACATCCGCTTCAGAACAGTAACGCCGCTGCTAAAACAAGGCCGATTTGCCAGCGATACAGCGAGATGGCTCCATCCCAAAATGAAAACCAAGGGCCAATCAAGTGCGTTTTACAGAGGCGTGTTTGGCTTGCATTCTGTTTGTGTGTTGTCCAAGGCTCATGGCTCTACTAGTCGCAGGAAATACACAGTTGATGATTCTAAATGGCTTCATCTACCCACCCATCTTTCCACAAGGCTTGCACGAGCCAGATGAAATCCTGCCATAATTTAAATTCAACGTAAAGATGGCTGGCCATTTTCCTCAAATGTCCACAAAACCTTTGATCCCACTGCGATGAATGGCCTCATATGTGACGAGTCAGCATTTTAAATGTTGTTAGAGGCGGTCGTAATAACCGTTGATTTTGACCAACGTCGGCAAATAAACACATCCACATAAAAGTATGAAAACAGTTGGGAAAAGCACCCTCTGGTCACAATCGTGGGTAAATCGGCCTGTTGCTAGCAGCGGCTATACTAGTCTGTATTAAACATACGTATCAATAGCCTCTGTAGGAGCGTATACAATTTAAGTCATTTTGCACTCGATCTTAGAAAAATAAATCTACCAATCTTCTCTTCAGGTCAGAATGCTACTGCTCATGTCCACCATGTTGTTTGTTAGGGCTGTTTATAAAATCTGTGTTTAGAACCTACAAAGTGGCCTTTGATGTCTGATAGCAGCTTATTATATAGACAGTTTCTTCCAAAACCCCCAAAAGGAACAGACTTTGCTGCTCCCTATGTTCATTTGTTTAAAACGGTCCATTGATTCACTTCGGTGACGGACCTTGTTTGTAATGACGAGGCATTTTGAAAATATCTGTGAACCTCATAGTGAGGCTATGGATTTGATGTCCTAGATGTTTTATATGATACGTTCATCTACATGTGGTACAAGTTTTGCCTGCAGCGGTAAAAAATACCGCTAATGTGCTAACAAAAATGGCCTGTCATTACACTAAAGCTGATAACCGGAGGGGACTGAAGGTACCGGAGATAGAGCATTCTTGTTTAACATCGCCTATGTTCTGAAGAATAAATGCACATTTTCTCCACCTATTATTTGCCATGAACCACTAAAAGAAGTGTAAACTAATGAACGTCTATAATACAGTAATGGTTTTATAGCGTTTATAGTATCAACATACGCACGACTGTCGTACGGGATGCCTGATTGATACACCGTAATATACATATTACGGTAAATAAAACATATTTAAGGATAATTGTTAAAAGGGAAACGTCTTGGAATAATATTAACATATTTCTAACTATGTTCTTACAGTGTCTTCTTATGGTGTCTGATTTGGTTACACCTAGAAACAGTAAGAATAGGCCCGATTATATATTTCTTACTGCCATAACAATGAGGTTGGGTTACCATGGATATAAGATTTCAGGTACAACCTTCACTTAAGATATGACGTCTCTTTTTCAGAGAGTTAGGGTAAGGTACCCAATAGGTAAGACTTGACGTTATTGTCTTCTTTGGTGGACTAACAGAATCCTAAGCTAAAATGGCACCGCTTTTATTAACACTATAAGATGAAGTAAGATCGACATGGGTTCAACGGAAAAACTCGATCACAGCATAATGGACCATTGTACGATAGTCTTATAGGCCATTTTCTGACTTGGTCTCCACTAACCAACAGGCTGTCTTGTTTCAAAGGGAACAACACAATGTATTTTAAGAGCTCCGAAACCTTTTAACTGTTTCCCGGTAAAACGGTTCATCACATTGGAAAGAAAAGTACTGGATTTTATAACCAAATTCCGATTAAAAAGGCAAAAATCAATTGCTGGAAAATGTTGTTTGCTGTCCCTTACTTTTGGTACTTTTTGGTAATACTTATGTATAGTCGCTGGAAGAAAATACTGTTAGATTAGCTCAAAACTTCAGAATTAATAGAAAGGTTCTAGCAAGACACTATCCTAAATTGAACGGTGTTAGGTCAGAGGCAAAGTATTTTCGCATTCGCGTGTTGTCAGAACCAATAGGCCGTCTATCTTAAGAGAGAACAATGCAATCTTCAATAGAGAGATTTTCTATCTTTATTCGCGTCTGTTCAAAAAGTTTCAAAGCCCTGAAAAGAACGGTAATGGATGTCGCCGAGTCGATGTATTTATTGCATGTGAAAGGCTATATTCAAATGCTAGAGAATGCTGAATGCTATCCCCCATTTTATTGCTATGTGAGTTACGCGTTCTAAATGGAATCAATGTCGCTGCTTCCAATTTTCTACCAACCAGAGATATATTGGAAAGGCTTTATAATTCGGAGACAGAAAAAATGAATAATGGCTTAACTGGCATTTGGAGAAGAATCGGACAAGTTGAAATGAAAGGGTGCTTAATAAGTATTTCAGTTTGAGGGAGTACTTTCCCGAATACATGTATTTCAAAGGAAGTTTATGACAACAATTTTCATGTAGGATATTGTTGACTAAACTTTATTAACAAAACGTGTTCTATTTTATTCAATACATTTGGAATGGAAAATGTTTGTGTTTGTATCGTCTGTATAAAAGAAGCTTACAAAACAGTAAGTTTACAGAAATTACCTCTATATCCCTTATTTACCAAGTTCATCTCAACTCAGAAACCAAATTTCTCTTTCTGTCCTTATGTTCAAAGGCCAAAACAAACTTAATATTCGCTTCAGGTATCGTCATTTTAAATTTAAGAAAAGCGGCAAAGTCACATTTGTTTTAGTTGATTTGATATCCCTCCAGAGTCTTGGGAATTGGCTGAGCATTCATGTGACCTGGTTTAAAATAAACCTATATTTTAAGATTGAATTACATTAACATACTGTTTAAAATAGTATTGTATCGTTAGTGATGTAAAAGATATGTAGACCAAAGGCCGCAGTTATATGAAATGAACATCAGGTATTGGTTGTATCTGTGACCATAACCCTCCATCGCATTTCCCTATTCAGGTTAACTTGCCTATTGCTCACATGATACATATAGGTTGTTGTAATAGTAATACAATGCTAGAATGTGTCGCATTTATTATAGTGGATGTTTAAAATACCATTATTATAAAGAGTACTATTTGATACATCGCTAACAAGCTGTGAATTCAGATAGGAGTTGTCTGCTCTTGTTACTTTACTTAACTTCTTATTTGCCTATGAGATTGTCAATAAACATAAAACATCTTCCAATTCCAAGCGGGTTATCTACGTTATAATTATATCATTGATGGTGAACCGTCTAGGTCGTCAGATTTAGAAAACTAACGAAAGTTGAAATAGATAACCGTCATATTTAGAGTTTGTCTCATGTAATATTGGTTATTTGTTAGTTCAGTTATTTGAGATTAATATGTCACAAAAAGGATATGTTAGAGAATTTTGGGGTTTAACATTGTTCACAGTTTTGCGATTGGTGCAAGGCTAGTTTAGAGGATAGTGTTTTCTAACATCATATGACTTTCAGTGACAGTAAAGTATCGATGAATTCAACTAAATGAATTTAAGAAACCCATCTGATTCGATTTGATATAGAACCCATGGGATACGCTAAGGCATAACAATGCAGGGACTCGTTGACTACTTCCTTCTGCATGCACTCCCCCTTTGTGTCTTCAAACAATGCGACTACCATATATCATTCCGGTGCATGCAGTCGGATTTAGTTTGGGAACGCTTCAGCACACCTCTGGGTCAACATCGACAAGCCATGCCTCAGTCTGTCTTTTATAAAGTCTTAATAGTTAATGGGGTTTTGTTTTCTAGAGTTTATCCCGGTATAGAGGCAGAGTCGATGTCAGCAAGGTAATCAACTGAAATGGTTTTGTTTTACCTGACATCAAGCATCAAGAAATATTGGTAACTCAGGGCACAGGAAAGCTCCCCCAACCCAATCGGAAGTCCTCGAATGTGATACGATCATCGCCATTTTGGCCGGAACTGACAATATACAGCCAAGATAAGTGATGACAGCGAAATAACGAGAAGTCACGCGAGGTTTTGCCAATTGCCCTCCTACCAGCCGTTCTCTGGTTGAAGAAACACGTGACAAAATATGAGTATGACTGGCTGATGGCACCTGTTAGATCATCCAAGCAAATCGACACTGTACAAACTGCCTTTATTTTATTTGTATGATATAATTTCCTTGTGTAAGTTGCACATTCTATAACCGTGTGAAAGCCGCCAATGTCTGCTGAGGAATCTGGGTTTACGTTGGTGTATGCAGTGCAATGTCATTGAATTGTCTCTCTGTATAAAATATATTGACGCTTTCATTTCCCTTTTGATACATAAAGCTCATGTGGCATCGTTAGGCGAGGTGTTGGGATCTTCACAAAGACTATCCTGATGAGAAGTCCGTTCAATGGATAGTCAGATAAATGACTTTATGACAATCTCGTGTCTAGTAGAATTCATTCCCAAAGTTCCCAGTCGAAAGTGGCTTTAACGTTTTTCAAGGGAAAAGATAGATCCAATATCGATCAAATTAAACCCTGAAACATTGATTTGTTTTGTTTATAAATGGATCAAAATTTTACTCCAGTTGGACGGTTGTAAAGTTATCCTGAAAACATTGCCAACTTCTGACAGCTTCAATCAATTTCTGATCCTAAGTTAGTATTTCGATCTCGAGTATTAGATCTCGTAAAAACTATTATTTCTGATTTCGTGAGAAGCCTCATTCAAGAGGTCTCCCTTTTCGCCATTGATTCAATAAAGTCGACCAATTAATGGACAATCGATTGGACAGAAAAACCTCAATTTTTTAACTTTACGTGTTGTCTGATGCAAGAGACTTCCTTCTGTCCGAGGGAACAATAAGACCTAGCCTGGGAGACTAAAACCCTTTATCTGGATCCCTGCAAATAGTTCCAAAGCCTAGAAAAGAACCGTAATGGATTTTGCTCAGGCGATATCTAGACCGTGAATCTCACGATTCAGATGTGGAAGGATAAATACTGTCCCTCGCCTTAGGAAATACTGAACTGATTATTTTAATCTGAATTCATTTGAGGATAAATCAGATGTGCTATACAAAGAATGCTATAAGGTTTTGTAGGTCTGAGAGAGTAACGTAGTTCACATCACCCATTGCTCTTTAGTACAATGCTGAAATGAAATTGGAAGAGCAAAGTGAATAGCTTAAGATACTGATTGACTTTAATGTATATTTTGCGTCGTGTTTTATAGCACTCCATATATCCTTAAGGTTCTATTTTCACCCGTTGGTCGATAAAACATTGTAAAATGATACTCTTACACTTAAAGTCATGCTTGAATTGTATCACATTTCCTTTTGACACATTGCAACAGATCTCGATATCTCAAGCCAAAAAATATTAACAAAAATAATGATGTTTTACAGTCAAATCCTTTACAGTTCGGATAGACACATATCATTTGTAATGTCCCCCGTACGAGAGTTTTTGTGCCCTGTTGTTTTATATGCTATGTTTTTTCCAGTGTCGCTATGGTTGATTTTCTGGCACACTGTCATTTGACTCAAATGACCTTAAGAACGACGTAAAACCCCATCATACAATCCCTGAAATAACATTTTACTATTTTTACATGAAATAGAATACATACTAAATTCGTTCGAGGTTTCACGTGAAGATTTCATTTTAAAATACTTTCTATTGCTGTCTTCGCACTTTTCGGTACTCCTAATTCCAATTAAGACACAAATTATGGCGCACGTCTTGGTAGACAACGGAAGAGCCCGGTCTAACAAGTCTAAATATTCATAATTACATATTTGTTTTATATTTTGCTTTTTCTTTCAATATAAATAAGTATCTTTTTTTGTGTCTTACGGATGATTGTATTGTTTATCACAATGTGATTTTCAGCCTCAAAATGGTTAACGTACTCATCTCCCTCTAAGACTAACTGTACATATATGTTTATGGAACTACATGTATATTGGATACGCCCACTTAAACCCTTACATGAGATAGACCAGGTTACAATAATATTCTGCCCAAAATTATACTTGGACAGCAGGGACTCACGACCTGAAATGTGAAATTTCATCTATCTCGATTTTTTTTCTCTATATCAATAGTCCATGTAGAATAAATGGACATGTAACGATGTAGATCATTGTAAATGAATCACAGCTTTGACTCTCTATTTTGTCTGATTGTGCAATATGAGCTGTCTACACCCAACAGGGAATGCTTGTGCAAAGGCGATTGGGCGTAGAATGATTTGGATGGTGAAGTACCAGAAAGAAGACGAACGCCTCTGATTGCCACATAAAGATACTGCTCAGTCACAATCAGATACTTTTCCCACAATCTCCTTCTAATATTTTTAAAAATGTAAGTTCTTTCATAAGTTATGATAAACTTTATTAAATCTATCCTTTGATAATTTGGTCGGTTTAGTAGAATTTTAGTTCCATTTAGATGAGAATCGCCATTACCGGATGTTTCTGTAGCCGGATAAAATAACATGATATTAAATTTCACATTGACTTATCTAAATGGCAGACAATTAGTGCTCACAAGCATTAAAGAATTGCTATATGAATTACTGTATATTTTCTAGCTGGTGAAAGATAATTTGTCGTAACATTATACATTATACACTTTGTAGAGATCATATTGGAAAGTAATCTAAAAACTTGGTTATTTTGGCCTGATATAACACTATTATGATTTAATGCTAAAGAATAAACCGAACAGTGTTCTCATCCAGTTGGAAAAATTTCTTTTAATATAATTCCTGGTTCCTACTTTTCGGTGAACCATTGATCACTTCTCGTGGTCATTGTCTAACCACACAAATGGCTCCGGACTCCCTCTTCGCTCATAACTCTTAGCGCTTCCATCAACGTTCTCTTTGCTTTTTGAATGTCTTGCATTCCCTTGAATCGAGCATTGTGTAAGTGAACAAAAGCGACAATACATCTGTTCGCCCCAATACATCAATCACCACATGTGTCTATTCACATTTTATAGACGGATAATTAATTATTGTGCGCAGTCGTGTCTCTTTCAGAAGCCAGTAGTTCCACAGATCAGTTTCAAGTAATATAGAATAAGAGAATCTCAAAACAAGGAAGTCAAGTTGGTAAAGATAATACACTCTTCAAAAAAAGAAACGCAAAACCCAAATATCAATGTAAATTTGATGGTATTCAAGGACGTGTAGAT
>JAVFBZ010011977.1:0-11968 GCA_032466195.1 Katharina tunicata | reverse complement strand
AGTTAAAGCTTGGTGTAATGGGTGAGTTAAAGCTTCGTGTAATGGGTGAGTTAAAGCTTCGTGTAATGGGTGAGTTAAAGCTTCGTGTAATGGTTGAGTTAAAGCTTCGTGTAATGGGTGAGTTAAAGCTTGTTGAAAACCTTCTTACATGTTATAGTTATATCACAAGGCATTATTCTACATACATATATTGGACACATGCTGTCCTTTGTAATGCATTGTTATAACATATCAAAGCAACAGTAGTTCTCCACATACACACAATATATGTATGTAACATTATGCCTTGTGATAGTTATACCAAACTGCTTATCCCTCTCTCATGTGCCACATGTCTCACTTAACACCTCTAGTTAAAGCCTTAATATTGATGAGATACATTGAACGTACACCAACAAGGGTGGGGCAGTGGGTGTGGTTGGGTTTTACACCTCGTAAAACTGACCATGCAGTCATATTAGTTTTTAAAAAAATGAAGCTGAAGGTAAACACTAGCAGTCTTGAACTGTTTGTTTGAATGTGGTTTTAGGCTTTACTTATGGTTACTCACATGACTTCATGCAAGCCCAAGAGGTGAAGAAATCTACCATCAACAAAACTGGCAACAGACACAGAGCATGTCAAGAAAAAGACTCAAATACCACAATAAATCGGCTTCTCTAGGCCCCTTAGATCAGAGAGCACCAGGGCATAAATTAAAAAAAAGAAGCTTTGTCAAAGCAAAGGTTAGCACTTTATAGATAAGCCAGCTCTTGCAGGATTCATTTATTATATCTGACATTTCAACATAGATTTTATTTTTTATTTATTTATTCAGCTTTGACAAGTTGTCAGGAACTTTACACAGGTGATTTAATATCGATATAGATGCAGGCCCCATAAAACATAACTTTCAAACGAATCATTTGGTTTGAAAACGATGTAATTAGACTCTACATCAAAAACGTCACCAGTTAAATACCTGGCAGTTGTTATCCATAAAAAGTGTGTTGTTCTCATTTGACTGACCCATCTACCTCTTCTCTTGAGAAAAACAAGCTGTATTGATCCACTTTATATTTGTACCTGATGTCAAAAGTAATTAAGTTGTCAAAGCAGCAATTTAATAATTATGGTCCTAGGAAATGGAATTCATTGATTGAGCACTGTATTTGTACAATCTGCACCAACTATCAAATTGATTTAGTTATAAATTAGATTGCATTAAATATGCCATTATATAAATGAAGGCGGCTCAATGTATGTTATGGCTTTTCATATTTCTGTTGATGCCTTCAATAGAGTGACTCTGTATGAATGTTTACAACACCTTTCACCCTATGTTAACATGTGTCCTATATACCGTAAACATCAACAAATTCGACCCCTTTAGCACTCAAGCTGACTTAACACACTCCACAAAACTGTCATGAATTGTATAAAAACCACAGTGAAATTTTTGTGAAGTTGACTTGAATCTACTGGAAAACATAATTTTCAGTTTCCAGCTGGCATAAATTTATAAATTCAATAAAATACCTGTGCACTTTAGTTCAAATTTTTTGATGATTTAGGGTATTTTAACCCATCCACTAACTAACACAAAGCTGAACTGTGTAAATATTGCAAGCATTTCAACAAAGAGACCTGTAAATGTGAATTATTTGCTCTGTAAAGCATATTCATAGTTTCATCTTATTATGGGCTTCTTTCTCCAAGTATTAAACCAGCCTTGCGCCATCCCAAAAAATGTTATATGGTATGGAAGCATCATTAAAAAAACAACAGATTTTAGTCTTAAAACGTAATTCATTCAGGAAAGTGGTCCCAATTTCTCAATGACAAGAGAAATAATTTTCAAACAAAGTTATAAAAAAATGTAGAATTTTATGTTAGAATGATAATTGTTTTGTTTAGACTATTCTATAAAGCACTGCTGTTTCAATATACTACTGGTGTAAATAGCAGACTAAAAAATAAACTAAAAGTAATATTCCACTTGTGTTTTAGAGAAGGGAAATCAAGAAAACAAATAAGAAAAAATGTTATTGGCTTAATAGTGTCTGGTCAAAGCTAGCCTAGAACAAGCCAATGAACATTCCTGGTCATTCTGTTGTAAGCCTCTGTAGCATTCTAGTTCAACATCGCTTATCATATGTAATGACAGGCCATTTTTTTAGCCCATAAGCTGTATTTACCGCTGCAGGCAATACATTCATCGTATGTATAGTAACGTTTCTTATCTACATCAAGTACATTCCGCGCCAATAAAAATTGACATAGAGCAGCCAGGTAAAAGCAAAGAAAATGAAGAAATAAAATTGAAATATTTAGCATAACATAAGGTAGAAATGATCAATGCAACAAGAGAATCAAGTCTCGTAAAAGAGCTTAAATTTATTCATTGGTCGATTAATCAGATCAAACGTCAGCAGCCTCTGTATGACGTTCACAGACATCACAGCTTTATTCAAAATGTCTAGTCATTACCATGATTACATACACGGTCCGTCACCGAAGTGAATCAAGGGACCGTTTTATACAAATGCTTCTCTAGTTCAGTCGGTAGAGCTTAGACTTTAGTAGCCAGTGCCCAGAGTTTGAACAATGGTGGAGGGATGCAAAATTTTCTTTACATTTTAATAAAAATTTATATTCCAGATCAAGATTTTCGGAATTACCTAAACTTAACACTTTTGTGGGTAATATCTAGATAAAAAGATTATTTTTTAGCATCCCTTTGTCAGTGCTTCTCGTCCCAATTATAGATATTCACATTTTTATACTGAATCTGTGTGTAGTAAAAAGATCAGAAACACACCTGTTACACATATGTTTATACACATATAATTGAGGACATTTGGCAAATCTGTCCTGTTAGATGCTCTGTGGATCTACATGTATTAGTATAATTAAAACTGTAAGGTGGGTTTGAGGTTATGTTGCATCAAATATCCCAGGTCTGTCTGCTTTCCATAGAATTGTTACATCTATCTCTCTAAGTCTTTTGGTTTATGTAAAGACTGAGGTTTAAATACCCTAAATCCTCAACAAATTCGACCCTAAGGGCATAAGTTTTAAGTAATTTATTGAATTTATTAATGATAATTTGTATCTAAAACTATTTTCTGATAGCTTTTAGTCTGAACTTCATAAAAAATTCAACATTATTTTTTCTCCTCTTCTAGGTTTTTGCATAACATGTAGTTTATTAAGTGGTAAAGGGTTTGTTGAGCATTTAGGGTAGATTTAATGTAAATAGATATAAATAATTAAATCTGATAAATCTCTTCGTCTAACCATTCCAGCTGATCATGACAAATGTATACAAGTGAAAGTTGTATGTAATATGAAGTAAACACCAAGAAAATTAATTAATAGTACAAATAAACCAACAGCGTCTTTATTTTACAGACCGTACGATGGGAAGTGGAGTAAATCAATGGTTGGTTATGGCCCCGAGGATAACCACTTTGTTGTGGAACTCACATATAATTACGGTGTGGGCAGTTATAAGCTGGGAAATGATTTCAGGGTAAGACAGTCATTTTGAGTAAACCTTTGATTTACATTTTCTATTTAATTGAAATTTATATTTTTGTCAAGATTAATCACACTGGTTCTGTGTTCTTAATAATTGGCGAAAAATGATAATCCGGCCAAAGACCTTGTTGTAATGGATGTGTTGATGATCGCCAATCCCTCGCCAATATTTTCAGATACTAATTAAAATTTACTCAACCTAAACAAACCGGTTGAGCGATTTTTAGCCCTGTCTTTAATTTAAATATGTTGCCATGATGCCGTTATTAAGTATAGAGTATGAATTTGAATATACTTAAAAATATTTTTAGTTACATGTACATTGACGTGCAGTGGCACCATCAGCATATACCCTAAATGCTCAACAAATTCGACCCCATTTACCACTTATGAAACTACATTTTATGCAAAGGTTAAGAAGTGTAGAAACACACTTTACATTTTTAAGAAGTTTATACTTCAAGCTACAAGAAAATATAAGTTCTAGTTTCAATCTCACATTAATACCTTCAATAAATGACTTGAAACATGTATGTGTCCATGGAGGTCGAATTTGTTGAGCATTTAGGGTAAGTGAAATAAGCTTCAGTATGTCATGAAACGGTAATAAAACCAAACCAATACCAACTGAAATACAACATATGTTTTTTGTTTCCAGGGCATAACCATTCACTCCAGTGCGGTTATTGGTAATGCTAAAAAGAATGGCTACCCTGTGACAGAAGAAAACGGGAAGAACATTATTACCTCCCCTGATGGCTACAGATTTCTGATTGTCAATGAAGACTCCCAGGGGGGTAAGTGAGTTTAGTGACCCTATAATGTATATAAGGGCGGGTGATCTCCGAGTTAAGGAACGCATCAGGAAGCCGATTCATTATGGCTTCCTGATTGCCGAGTCCGGTTCACTGTATTCGATATAGGTTTGAATCGGACTGTTGACCTTTAATAGGTATTATAGTTTTCCGTTGGCTTCGGAGATTGTCTGGTTTTTTTTTGATGTTTCCTCTTAATTCTTAAGTTCCTCATATATTTGTAAATCGCAGTAGCCTATAGTGAAGTACCCTTGAGTATGACATTAAACACCAATCAGATAAATTAATAAATATAAAGGGATAACTGAATCGAATTAATCTGTTCTCTTGTATTAGTGTGGATGTGTGTATATGTATATATTTTTGTTTTTAATTGTGCTTGCCTCCACTGGGATTCGAACTCGGGTCTTTATATATATGTGTGTGTGTGTGTATGTGTGTATGTATGTATGTACGTAAAAAAAAATAAAAAATCTTATATACTGTTATATTTGTATTGCTAAAATTTATATTATATTTTATAATAGTTTTGTGTTATCTAATAGTCGGCATAAGTAGCCTCAGGCTAAAGTTACTTATTGTAAAATCAACTCTAAATAAAGTTCGATTTGATTTGAAAGTACCATATTTTTGCAACCTTCCACACCATGGGACGCCAGCCACACCACTGTGACACCAGGCTCAGTCAGCCTAATTTGTCAAATCTCATGCAACCGGGGCTATTTGAGACTTACTATAAATTAATAAATAGTATCAAGTTCATAAATTAATTAGTTATAATTGGATAACCCCTTTCACCAATTTCCTGTGGTTTAATTTCGTGCAAACTATTCAACTGATCACCCTTGCGGAAATACGGTAACATGATCGATTGAAACTGATTTTGTTCTCTATGTGTACCTGAAGGTTAATGTGTTTGCCTTTCATTTGTTCCTAATTCCATATCCTTTATTGATTTTAAAGGTGGGAGGGTGTTAATCTGGCTAACATCGTATTGTCTTTGTTTTAATTGCAGACCCTGTCAAACAAGTGTCCTTAGCTTCATCAAATTTAGAAAAGTCTGTAGGTGAGTTCAGAAACTACATGTTTTCTATCAAACCTCCATTACCCTAAATCCTCAACAAATTCGACCTTAAGGACATAAGTTTGAAGTGATTTATTGAGTTTATCAATGTGAATTTGGCACTAAAACTTATATTTATACTTTATATTATATTTTCTGGTAACTTCATGTGTGAACTCAAAATTGGTTTTATTCCAGTTGTTAGTCTTTGCATAACATATAGTTTGTTAAGTGGTAAAGGGGTCGAATTTGTTGAGCATTCAGGGTATTTACATTACTGGCAGAACTAGTCTACTAGCTGTCCCTGCATAGAAGTAGGACATACAAGCTGCTGCTCATCTGCATTGACGGTACCGGGGTACTGTTTATACGCGTAAGAGAACAGCAAGTATTTGAACGTATTTACAGCAGAGCTAGGCGTGAAGGCATGGGTGTCCCACTTCACTTGCGCACCATCTAGCGAACAGCTAGTTTCTGCCGGTACCCCATTAAAATTATATTTCTAAATTTTTTATCAATGCAACTTTTATAATTAGCCTTATCCTTACAATTACTGAAAACCTTTGGTGAAAACACCAGCTTATATAATGGCCATTTGGCCCGCGTCATGGCTCAGCGTCCCCTTCACTATACCCGGAAAATGTTCGATTCCCCCTATGGCTTTGAAGCTTGGGTTGGTTTTTACTAGGTTTCTTCTTGATTGTCCACCATACACAGGCAACACAATTTTGTCCTAAAGGTGAAATACTCTTGAGTATGATGTTAAATGCCAATCAAATAAAAATGTCAAAAAACAATTAATGGCCCGTTTCAATTCTGCTCATCCTTATAGTTTATAATTATAAAATTGAATTTTTGTAACCTGGCCTATAAAGAATCAGTTAAGGATATAATGAAATGTTCTGGCCAATTTATACTGTATCAATTATCAAATTTTGGACAAATTTTATTATCGGTCATTTTGTTCTTAACCTACGTCCATGCCAACCAAATAACAGACATTTGTTCAAGTTGTTATGAACTAAACTATAGCACAGACAATTTAGATATCAAAGTCAAACTGAATCATTTTTTTCCTTTATGCATCATCTACAATAGCATATACTCACCTGTCTGAAAAATGAAAAAACTTAAAACAATTTTTTGTTATTTTCAGATTTTTGGAGTAGGTTGTGTGGGATGAAGGTTTTTGAGAAAACAAACAAAACAGCAGTTTTAGGCTTTGGGACAAATCAGGTTTGCCACCTTCTTACATGCCTTATGAGTTTAATAAATTAATGCAGACAGCAGCTTCCTGTTTCACTTTTGCGCTCAAGTGTAATTAGCTCTATAGGGGTATAGTCATAGGTGTAAGATTTAATTAGTATGGCATGAAACCCAAATCAAACAAAGACATGAAAAGAAGGAATTGAACAGAATATAAACCAAAACAAAATATGGTTTACATTTACTTTTTAGCTAAATTATGTATAAAAAAAAACACACACTACAAACTTATTTTTCAAACCATCATGATGCCAAAATCCTCCATTGTTTGGTTTGTTTGGGGTTTTACACCATAATTAAGTTTATTTCACTTGTATGAAGCATGCAAGCCCAAGGTGCAGCATAAAAGTCAATAGGCTATTTATGCAAATTTCCTGAAATTAGACGGCCATAAAAAATGTTAGTCTATGCCATGTCTGGGCTGTATCTGAGTTACTATTTATCTCAGGCTTTCAGTTCAGTAATGTTGCAAGATAAGACTCAAATAAGGAACATTTGTTTCAGTGTCGACTAGAGCTGTATGATATTGGAGTTCCTGTGGACCACGCCACAGCTTTTGGAAGAGTTGCCTTTGCCTGCCCAAAAGCTGATGTAAGTATACCTGTGTACATTCAATTGTGATGAATATGCCAAATATTCTCAATATTTCAAATTAATATGTGTTTTTAGTTGAATAAATGTTAATTTCAAAGTGTCACAAAATTGTACCACAGAATTATTTCAGCTATATCGCAAAATATCAGTAAAATCACAAAATTCTATCTCAAAAGTTATTTCTCACAGTTATATCCACATCTAGAAAAAGTGTATTTCCCTGCAAAATGCAATGGAACTGTGCTACGTGTACTCTGAACTTTCCAGCACTGGCATGACTGGAAATGACTAGATCTATTATTTTCACTGAAGCATCTGAATGTTTTCAGCTATGAAGTTCTCATCTTCACTGTTTTCCACCTCCATGTTGTATTCACCCCCGGAAAAACATGCCACCATACAACCATAGTTCCAATGAAATTCCATGTCTTGGGGAGAAGTTGTGAAAATAATGTTTGGGTCTTATGTAGAATTTAGAGAGAAATTCTCAATTGTTAAATTTTTGTGTGTGAGAAATCTTCATTTTTCCAGGTGTTGTTGTATCTTAAGATTGAACAATCTCTCTTGCAGGGATTACTGATTTTCCGTCTGGACATTGTCTGTTTTTATACTGGTTCATGATAATTTGGCCCTAACACTCCGGTTATTTTGTTTATAGTGTGTTCAGCAGACTGTAATCAATTGTTAATTGAGTGAGTGGTTTAACTGTTTAAACACCTCGCGTACCACAGGGTGCAGGACACATGTCAACCTCCCGTCAAGCGGCCTTTATAATTTGGTTAACGGATTATCTCCATTCTGCTTTTTGTCAAATGTTATGCAATTTTTCCGACCGCAGTCACGTGGGTTGCGATAAAATTTCTTAAGCCGGTATGGTATATCACAAACTGCTATCACATAAGTATATGTAAGTACCGGTAACTTGTTTGTTTCCCAGCTGCCTGGCTTACAGGAGAAGATGACCTCCGAGAGTCAGACCATTTTAACTCCATTAATTAGCCTGGACACCCCGGGTAAAGCGACGGTTACCGTGGTGATAGTGGCAGACCCGGTAAGTTCTAATTTTAACATTTTGCCTGTCTAAATCTAAACGCAGACAAAAGGAAACATAAATTTGTCGACAATTTGGAATCCAATTCTGACACCACAAATTCAATCTGTTTTGTTACACTCTGTAACCAACTGGTCCTTTAAAGCTAAGTATTTTGTACTTTTGGCTATATTAAAGACTTGAGACGAACCTGTTGATACTATGAACACTTTCTGCTAAAATGTGTTACAGAAGCAAATCAGTCAATGAAAGTATGTGTGACCGGAATAAAGGGAATTGTCCAAACGCAAGCCTTCTAGTTGTAAAGAAGATTTAATTTGGCATCAAACATGCAATTACAAAGAATAAAAAGGGGCAGCGAACATGTTTCAACCAGTAATATCTATCATTATACACAAAACAGGCTCCGGGCGATCGCACATCTGAGAATAACAAAATGGCGCTCCCATGTGAAGCACATGTTCAGAATATGATCTAGGAAGACATAAAAATATTACGGTTTCGTGATTAATACATTTATAACATTGGGTTATACTAAAACCCGAACTTCAATAAAATACGAATCTCAACAGATACAGCAACATAACTCGTTATTCCTGTTACATCTGCATAAATTATTCTTTCTCACCTTTAGCAACAAACTTAAGCCACACTGCACGCGACACAACAGTCAGAAGCCAATAGAATGCTACTTATTATGTAATATAAAAACAGGACAGATTTTCAGCTTCTGGGTATATGACTATAGACTATATATATTTTTGTATAAATGTAGAGAATCGATATGTGTAGATGAAAATCCATCTTACTCATGTGCCCAGCTTCTAAATGCCGCTTAAACAAGATATTATGCAATATAGTTCGCACTGGAGGCTCATGTCAAGTTTCTACGATGTGACGTCAATCTGCAAACGTGATGTCATTGTTGAACAAATTGGCCTGGTTAACAGCATGGGAAGTAAACGTGTCTTGTCGCCTCCAGTATGCCTTGCCTGAAGCGTCAGGACTGTTAAGTTGCGTCCTGCGTGAATTGGCTTTAAGTATAAATCCTAAAATCTTTCATGCAGTTCCTTGATTAACAACCATTTGAAGGGCAATTGCAGCCTTATAATCAGAGAAAAATTGCTAACCAACCAAAGAATGAAAGAGTCTTTCGTTTATTTCAAGCTGCAAGTTCTTTTCCTATTTTCAACCAAAAAGGTTAACAAAAACATTCTTTCATACTTGTAGGACGGTCACGAGATCTGTTTTGTTGACGATGAAAGTTTCAGACAGCTTTCTCAGGTCGACCCGAAAGCTGATCAACTTTTAGAGGAGGTAATTAAACATTCAGTCAGTTATTTCTCAACTCTGCTCAGAAGTTTCATTAAAAATTAAATTAAATACAAGATAAATTCAAGATACATTCAAATTCTAAAAAATTTAGATTTTTGGACCAACTGTCGACCCAAATACCAAACAAATTCAATTTTCAGTGAGTTTATGGTATTGAACAACAATAGACAAAAAAAATAACAATGTTTAAATAAAATTAAATCAAATAGACTTTTTTTTAAGCTTGTTTTCTGAGCAGATGTTACATACTGTTCTACTTGTATTCAAATTTATACTGTAGACTAGCATGCATGTAATAATCTGCTGTACATGCTACGAATCTACTGCACGAGAATCATTGTCCATCCCATATGTAAGCCTGTAAGCTTCAAATACACATTCGTACATCTTTAATAAGTTCTTCTGTTATTAGTACACAACAGCAGATATGATATTTTTCGGCAAGGTCACCTCACCTCATGACGGGCATGATCTTGAGTACAACATTAAACCTAATCAAATATATCAATAATATTTTTCATCATTTTATTTTATTAAACACTAATAACTAAATACTATAATAAGTGATGTCTAAAATTACCCTAAATGCTCAACAAATTCGACCTCTATGGACACATGTTTCAAGTCATTTATTGAAGGTATTAATGTGAGATTGGAACTAAAACTTATATTTTCTTGTAGCTTAAAGCTTTTTAAAAATTTCAACTGTTTCTTCACTTTTTAAACTTTGCATAAAATGTAGTTTTATAAGTGGTAAATAGGGTCGAATTTGTTGAGCATTTAGGGTACTTAAAGTATTTTTCTATTATATTTTTTTTCAGGGCTTGGCGGCAGACAAAAGCGATGAGTGGTTTGCGAAAAAAGGAAAGACAAAAGCGTCAGCCTAATCTTGGTACATGTTACGTCCTATTTTATTTGTCAAAAATATTATTTTATTTCTATCTTAACCAAAGGGTACGGTAAACTTATACATTTGCATAGATTGTAGTTTCACAGTATCTATGACATATATGAACCTTGTATTATTTCATTTTTAAAGTTATTTCATCAAAGAGAAGCAAAAATCGTGGTGAATATGGTGATAACAAAGTCAAAATCTAAAATAAAATAAAAAAAATGGAAAATGGGAGTAAAATCTAACTGGAAAATTGGTAATGAATTGATAATTCGTGCTTTAGACCATAATTAAATTGATATTTGTAAGAATTGACACTTTCAGTTCTTAAACATTATATATTGTGATTATTTTGTTTGTACTTCAACTTGAAACATTAACCGGGTTGAGTCTTTGAACTAATATATTTGAAAGCAATATAATTAATTGACCTGTTTAAATTTTCAAAGGATTAGATCAGTCATTGTCTTTTATAACTTGTTTGTAACAAGTTTATTTACTGGTCCAGCAGATGTGTTGTTAGACTTAAGGTAGGGGTTAACATACATGTATGAGCGTTCCCTATATCAGCGTGATGAATATAAACGTTTTATGGACCACTCTGCTCACCTTTCATTGTACAGATTCATTGTATAGGTACAACTCACCCTCAGCTCTCGACCATAAGTAAGAAGGAAATATTTTTTGGTGGTTGCGAAGATCGCATTGTGGTTTTTACGAGGTTTATTCTTGTTTTTCCACCATACTGTCTACGCAAACTTGTCCTGTAAAGTATACCATTAAGTATGTCACCAAACATCAAATACATAAAGGAATAACTAAATATTCAAGTTTGAATGTTGCTGAACACATGTACATTTTATTCATGTGTTCATAATATTTACATCTGAAGAACTATTCCATGAAAGTCATTTATGATAAAAAGACATAAAAATTCTGGAAATTCCAAGCAATAATTTAGAGCTCAGTTCCCTCTAGCTCTTGTTTCCTCCACACATTGTATCTATTTGTTATTTTATGCTTACATATATTATGTAATGTTTTTATATTGTATTAAGATCCTTTCTTCTTCAATGTATTATACATGTGCATCATGTCGATGAATAAACTATGAAGTATATCTTCTTGAGATCTTGTCCAATTTTTTTCCAGGTAAAATTTATAACTGAATAGATCTTAGTGGGGAGTGGTGTAACAATGTGGGTGGCTGGGTGGAACCATCCAGTGCCCTGGTGCTCTTTGAGCTAAGGGGTACAGGATGCTGTTCTGTTTTGTTAATGTTTTGTAAATATTTTGTCTGATTTTGCATGTTGCCAGCGTCATCAACGGTGGTTTCGTTCACCACGCTGGCCACTGACTAGGATGGTATTCCCACATGTTTGAATGTAATTTTAGATGGTTTGGAGATTTTATCCCTGAAGGTGCAT
>JAVFBZ010011943.1:0-11970 GCA_032466195.1 Katharina tunicata | reverse complement strand
GGACCCACGAGGGTGTACCCAGGGTTACAGCTGTAGGTCACCACACTGCCTTCCGGGGATCTCCCGCCAGTTCTACCAGAAGCAGCACCATTTGATAGCGTAGGAGCAGGGCTACACGTGGCGGCTTGAAATGAATTTAAAATTAAGTGCAAAGGTTTCGGCCATATATTGATATTTCGGTTAAATGAATTCTCCCACCCCCACAGGAATTCCCAAAGTAGAAAAATACAACACAGGGAATGTGTTTTGCTTTATGCTTTTGATATTGTATTGCTTGCATATTTTGCGTATTTTCGTCTTAAAAGTCGCGAGCTGTTTGTCAAATTAGAAGATTTTATTAGAAGATTATTTAGCACACCTCACAAACTAAAAACATATAAGCCTAGAGTGTATCGGTGCATTCCACCAAACACCCGATATGTATACCATGACAGAAATAACAAATATTAAATTGGAATTTAACTTACCATCTCTGTGCTCGCATCTGGCCCCCCGGTATCCAGGCGTACATTTGCAGGCCCCAGTCTGAGGGTTACACACTCCATTATTTTGACATTGACAGACTGTGGAATAAGTTATGAACAAGATCTTAACAATCTATCAACGCATCTTCCGAATTGGGTAGTAGACATGATACAAAAATGGGTATAATATATACTCACAATAAGATAACCAGTGTATAAACCACTTCATATGTCAGAGAAAGCGCATTGCGATATATTCTGGATACTGGTCACTAGTCATTGTTTTACCAGGAGATTTAATGTGGAAAATCACCATGTAGGCTAAATAATAAAGTAGCTTGAAACATTATAACTCGACAGTGACACCCTCGAGTGTGATGTTAAACGTTTAACAACTCGGACATGATCGACTGACTTACCTCCTTGACAGCTGCCCCCATATCGCCCAGGAGGACAGGTCGCACATTTACCGTCTCTCCTGGCGTTACAGGACAAACAGTTCCTGAACTGACTACATAGCGCAGCCTCGTCAAACTCATCACATGCTTTACAATAGGGTTTCCATCGGTAAAAATATGTACATCTGAAAGGAAACGGGAAACGTTATAATGTGATAATGTGATAGATGTGATAATGCTCACTTTAAGCGATCTTCTTAACAAACACTAAATACCACTGGATCATCAATCTGTCGTTCCAGTGTAGGCCTAAAGTTTATCGGGCGTTTAGTTGGATTTGGTTGTAGCATAGTAGGCCTACAGTGCAAACGAATAAAAAAAAAAATCGGGTATAGGCCTACTCATCGAATAAGCACGATCGGAATATTTTAATACCGTAAGGGAAGATAGATTAAAGCTTCTCCCATACACTAGGGTAATATTTCTTAAAATTGATAAAGGAATAGTCAACGGATGTTATTGGATATTCCATTGCTGTTACTGTATTCACAGAATGAAATGTCGTTTTAATAGGGTAACTGCAAATACTGAATATAACCTAAAGAACGGCGTGAGCCCAAATCAAGCAAAATAACAAACAAGTTAATACTGAGTTCTAACGGTACTAAATGTGACATAGGTCTTCTTACTCTTTGATTGCTATCTGGACCTGAAGTCCACCGTCTGGGCTTCCACATGGACAGACAACGTTCGCATCAGCACACAGACCAAGGTCTATACCACGTGCATCACAGCCAATCAAAGCCAAGCATAGGACAAGGAAAAGGGATACAACTCTTGTCTGTCCTGAAAACAGAGACATTTTTGGGGTGTTACAATGTGACATAGTTATTGTATAGATCTGTTTGTTAACGTATACTCATTTAAAGTAATTTTTAAAAAGTTGAGGCTACGCAAAAGTTCAGAGTTACTTTAATTCGAAGAACCGACAAAAAATAAGAGAAACTCCGAACAAGGAAGTTATGAGGTTAACGATTGTTCGGAATTTGTGTTATTCTACGTTACTCCTAACTGATCTATCATTTGTATGGAACTATTATGTTAAGGGGCTGGAATGGGAACTGGTTCACGCTAATGTTCGTGTTAGTTGTTCGACCGTTATATAATTTTCTAGCATTATATGCCAATTTCCAATCTTTAGGTCAGTGGAATGCGTGTTAAATAGGCGAACAACTAATGTCGCATGTGGAGAATGAAAAGGACTGCTTTAACACATGTGTGACATTTAAGCAATATAGGGCACCGCTGAGAAAAATGATACTATAAGCTATTGACATTTTCCAAAGGGTGTACGGATTTTTATTACCGTCTTGAAGCTTGTACACCCTGAACCGCAGGCGAAGTGGTGTACGAGCTTCAAGCGGTCATAAAAATCCCTACACCCTGCGAAAAACGTCAATGACGAATTTATTATCCGTCAAGCCTCCTAGTCTAAGTTTATTTTAAATTAAAACTGCTGAAAAATATGCCCTCGCCAGTGTTTCGTCTCGGGATTATGAAAAAATTGTGTTTTAAATTATGTCATTACCATCTTATTGTCGAATTTTACAGTCAGTTTTATTAAATCAAGAAAACAAAATTTTAAGCGAAGGCGGCCATATTTATTTTTGAATACGCGTGAGTTGAAAATTCTTCCAAGGCGTACGGGTTTTAATCCCCTTTCAAATTGACCAATCAAAACACCAGGAATTTGGATGACGGATAAAAGTGTTAGATATTATCTTTGTTTTCTAAATGTAAATCGCCTATAGCACGGAACAACGTTTTAATTATGTAAAAACCTATATTGGGTTTATTATATACCTTTAGTCATGCACTGAATAACTTATACTGTTATGCTGATTAACTGCCGGCTGATTGTTTCAACATCATTTTTCAATATCCCATTACACTAAATGTAAGGGTTTAAGCGTTCGCAAAGAAGATTTTTATATAAAAAGAATAACGAGTGATTATTTGCTGCAAGAATAGTAACGAGTTCTTATTTCAATTTAGTATTATATAATATAGTATCTTTTTTATCGACTTGTTCACACGTTAACAAGAAAATGTTGCTTGTTTTTATCCACAATGTCTTTCATATGTTAACTAGAAACTTCTTGAAACGTTATCCGGAAAATCTTGCGTGAAATCGCATATACGCAAATATACAAATAGTTTGTACTCATTTGAAGTACCGGACTTTCCTTCAGTTCAGGCTTTATGGTTGTCCTACTTTTATTGCTATATTTAAAACTTAATTGTTGGCCGAAATCAACAATAATTGAATTTCCATGAGTTTGCTCCTAGCATAAAGAAGGGGCTTTGCTAGGGAGTAAATGTTTTGACTACAACCATCACAATGTTAGTTCCTTAGCCGTTGAACACTGCAGCATTTACTTGCATAGAATGTGGCTCATTTATCGTGGATTTGGACATTTGGAATTCACTACAGGCATTGGATTGTGTTCATGTAAATCTATAAATTATCAAATTAGTTTAATCTGACTTCGCCGGAACCGGGTTAATTTCTAAATAAGGATGGAAACTAACCATGAACAAGATGTTGTTTTAATTACAACCGGATCTAAAGTTAATTATATTAATTAATCACACGTGTCCAATATTGCTTCACTTAATTTAGCCTTAAAATTTGTTCGGTTAAGAAGTAAGATTTAATACTAATTATTCTTATTATTTATTTTTTCGACATTTACAATTTTTTAACCTATAATCTTAATTAGACGTTTGGTTCAAGAGGAGTGTAAAATTACCCAAACAATCAATGCTATACTACGTTAAGTTATGTTGATAACTGATTTCAATTAACGAATCAATGCATTTTGTCTGTTATTAATGAAGTAAAACATTGATAACAAAGCCTGCAATTTGTCAATGATATTGTAGCGTGTTGCGGTAGCGTGTCTACACGTTGCCTTACGTCGCCCCTAACCGAGCGGAACTGTTTACCAGCGGCACTGGACAGCCGCCGCAGATGCCCAATTCAACTCGGCATGAGGTATGAAAAGGAGAACACTGAAGGACGAAGAGAAACGCTGATATACAATATAAAACAAACAATACAATTTATTTACAAAAGTACAGGTATAATTTTTGGGTGCCGATAATAAGAGATAGTTCAACGTCTTTACTACAATTCATCGACACTGAGGTTTTACAAGAGTCCAAAATATATACTGGAGCTTCTTGGCGGCACCTACGACGCCCGCAGCAATATTCGGGTACGGTCAAGGCAACTACGGCACTCCACTGTTCGAATCCCCGACAAGTCACGTCGGCTACAGCACCCACAGCACTATCCTGGTACAGTCTTGGCCATTCACGGCAGCTACGGCACCCCACTGTTCCAATCCCCGACAGGTCACGGCGCTACGGCACCCACAGCACTATCCTGGTACAGTCTTGGTCATTCTCGGCAGCTACAGCACTATCCCGGTACAGTCTTGGCCATTCACGACAGCTACGGCACCCTACTGTTTGAATCCCCGACCAGTCACGTCGGCTACGGCACCCTCAGCAATCACCAGCTCTCCCTCAGACACGTGTATCTGTTATTGTTTATTATTAACGCGACCGCAGTTAGACTTGAGAACGGTTGGCCTCACGCCAATCGAACTAGATCAAATTGCGGACGGCGGCGTGCCGTTAAGCAATTGCCAGTCTGACCCTGTACAGAGCAAGGCTCTGTCCAGTCAAGTTTAAAATTGCTCTGGCCACGCGATATGCTTCCTACTAGACATGATGAGGGCTCCCGGTCTGTTGCCAATCTTTCCTCCCTTCTATTAATAACCAATAGCATCGAAAAAATGGTACCTGGCTGACCTGGTTAAACTCGCTGATCTTGCCGACTAAAACGTGCTTGCTTCTGCTATAAATAGCCTGCCTAGTTGCGCGCGCAGCTTAATCACAGCGCCCTCTAACCAGAAATCATACTTCAAAGTGCTCATATCAATAACCACACAATAAGTAAATAGGGTAAAGATCTAACATAACTTTAATGGCATATCTCTACACTGCCCCCTCCTTTCCCAGAGAGGCGTCCGCGCCGTCAGTAACAATACAAAAACATGAACGATGGAACAATAACGATGAAATGTCAAATGAATACAACTGTGGAATGTCCTGGGAATTGTTGTTGCACAAAAAGTTAAAACTAGGTAGAACTATTTACATTAAAAGAATGAACGTATTTACAGATCCGGTGGGGAAAACGATCCATGTATATCTGGGCCTGGTCTCAGAGTGTGTTCTTCCTCCCATTCCCATCTGTTATACCGTTTGCGCCCTCCTTCAATACGGGCGTACAACCTGGTCCGTTTCACTGTATCAGTGCACCTCGATCTGTCCGAAGCAACAGGTTGTGGGCCACTGCTAGCAGGCCGTGCAGATGTTCCATCCTCGTTGGTTTCAACAATGGAGCCCAGATCCGGATCGTGGCAGTCCTGTATCATGAGGATTGGTTCGGAAAGTTCTTCCTCTAGGTCTGGAATGTTCATCCCCGTTGCTAATCCAGGCTTTTCTGTTGAGGATTTGCCCACAGTCACAACTCTAACCATAGGCACAGCGCGTTGACGCCCAGGGAACACTCGAACTTCCGTTCTGCCTGTTTGATCAGATTGCTTGCGTACCCATATCCGATCAGGGGTGGGCATTGGAGGAGTTCCCCACTGTCTTGGCTGTGGGTAAAGGTACCCGTTCCACTTGTGGGCTTTCCTCAAGTGTTCCCTGAGATATTTCTCAATAGAATAGTTGCTTTCGCAAAATGGACAGAGGAGCCTGGTCTGCTCAGTAGCTTCCATCTCCTTCACAGATTCGTCTTCTTTCTTTTTGTCTCTCCCCCATACTTCCTTTCGTGGGTTCCGGCTTCTCTCACACATATGCAAGGGAAAGGAAGTTCGTTGAGTATCAGAACAGTGGTTTGGACGATTTAAAAGCATTTTTACATCTTTACATTTACAGCTATGGCTGACGCACTGGAGCCCATTTAACTCGTGGCATGCATTACACCTCATCACATAGTATAGGAACCTTAACGGTACTCGGGCTTTTCGGCGAGAATGTTCCGTGGGTAGAGGTTCGGCGTCGCCCTCGTCTTCATCGTCGGTCGAAGGATTACCAGGCGGTGGTATTACAACGTGGAAATCGTCCAGATTTCTCGAACGGCGTACTTCGCGCCCACTCCGAGTGGTACACGGTCGGCGTTCGACTTCAGGCGTGTTTCGCGGATAGTCATGCGGATATGGGAATGCGTTGTCAGGATCCGAACCACTGTCATTATCTTTGTCAGCATCGCTGGACTCCGTATCCGAACACTCAGAATCACTCGCATCTCTAGGGTAGAATGGTTTTAACCTGTGATGGTGAACAATTGACAGCTTACTATCTTTACTCATGAGTCTGTACATCACATCACTGAGGCACCTCACTACGCTGTATGGGCCACCCCAGCGATCTTGGAACTTCCTGTGCTGACCAGGTTTTGTTGCAAAGATGTGCACGTAAACTTTGTCACCGGGTATGTACTTCAGGGGGTAGGCCTTCGTATCGTACACTCTCTTTTGTTGACTCAGGTTCTTGCTAGTAATTTCTCTTGCGAGTTCATGACCTTCACCCGGTAGACTTCCAAGAGCTTTACGTTTAATAACTACTTCTGTCGCCGGTGGTATGGTTACACAGAAACTAACTTGTAGCATCGTCGATAATCGCCGACCTTGCATGACACGTAACGCCCGTCAAATTTCATTCTATGATTTTTTGTATCAATATTAGTACAAGTAGATCCAAGAAAGTCATAGCCCAAGATGGCATCTACGGTTATTTCTCCTACAATCAACTTCTGTACAACCGTTGTCCTATCGATGGTAATTTTAAAATTCGCCTCCCCATCTAGTGCCATAGCCGTTCCATCAGCCGTTTTAATGCTAGGAAACGACACAGTTGTGAGCTTTGGTATGTTCCTGGCATGCAATCTTTCATACACGACGCAGCACCACAGCTTAACAGACCCCATGGTGGCAGGAAGATACAGTCCAGCCTCTCATGAAGAGTTTGCTCGCTGTACCAAACCGGAACCTCGACCCTCTGTATCATTATATCAACCAGGGCAGTCCCGTTTAATGTGACCTTCATTCCCACAAGTCCAGCAGCCCGATGACTGTCTTCTTTTACTATATAGTTTCTGGTTACTGTTGCCCCTTGGTCTAGTCGGATGATTTTGATACCTTGATTCTTGTAGAACTTTTTCTACTATGCCCCGGATGTTCAGCAACAACTTTTCGGCTCAGTCGCCATCTTGGTTTGAATAATCGACATCGTAGCCATCTATTCCTGGTGATGTCATCTTTGCCGTATGTTGAAACTTTCTCTTCTGAGATGATTTGAAAGCCTCTGACTCAATGGCAGAATGTACAGCTGCGTCTAAGTCCTTCGGCCTTGTTTGCCAGACCATGAAGCGCAGTTCGTCACCTATCGTTTCAAAGAATCGACGCAGCACCACAGCTTAACAGACCCCATGGTGGCAGGAAGATGCAGTCCAGCCTCTTTTGAAGAGTTTGCTCGCTGTACCAAACCGGAACCTCGACCCTCTGTATCAATATATCAACCAGGACAGTCCCTTTTAAAGTGACCATCCTTCCGACAAGTCCAGAAGCCCGATGACTGTCTTCTTTTACTCTATAGCTCCTGGTTACTGTTGCCCCTTGGTCTAGTCGTATGCTTTTGATACTTTGATTCTTGTAGAATCTTTTCTGCTCTGCCCCGGATGTTCAGCAACAACTTTTCGGCTTCGTCGCCATCTTGATTTCAATAATCGACATCGTCGCCATATATTCCCGGCGATGACATCTTTGCCGTATGTTGAAACCTTCTCTTCTGAGATGCTTTGAAAGCCTCTGTCTCAATGGCAGAATGTACAGCTGCGTCTAAGTCCTTCGGCCTTGTTCGCCAGACCATGAAGCGCAGTTCGTCACCTATCGCTTCAAGGAATTGATCTCTGGCTGGCATGTTCTGAACCTGGTTCCGTGCGTCTGGATGCGCCTGTTGTGCCAACCTAAGAAGCGTCTGAGCTAACTCTGGAAGGGCTTCTTCCCGGTGTCGGTATCTTGCATTCAGCTGAGACTTTTATCAGTCCAGCTGCTTTGGGGGCGCATACCTCTTCTCCAAGGCCTCCTTTAAACGCTAATAATCCGCGTTGCCTGGTTCGGACCTCAAACTTGCCAAACACCGCCGAATGCTGCCCTTTCTCCATATACGACCATATCAGAGCAAAACAGTGTTCGAAGTGAACGAGGTAGTCGCTCCATGGCAACATGCCATCGTACGTGGACGCCTTCACCAACATCTTACTCTGTCTATGTACTACTGGTACTAGGCTCGATGCATTTTGGGTATATGCTTGGTGGAATATTGAACAGTTTTATTCACAAAAGGGCTAAAGGGTGACTATAAAATATCGGTCTTGGAAGTGGCGTTCATCGAGCCCGTATAGTTGATCCTTGGCTTCGAGACCAAACCCTTAACGAATTCTCTGAGTTCTCTTAGCTCGTTATACATGCATCGTCAACGTATGTTCTCCGCCGACAGCAAGGACTCTGTCCCCCATGGCCTGGTCAGCAGATTGTCGGACTTCCTGTGTATTCCGCGACGACAGCTTCTTCGCCAGCTCTTCCTCCGAGACATCTAACAAGTGTACAAAGTCGACTCTTGTCTGTGTCCGTTCTGCAGGTCTTCCAGTTCCCGGTATTCTTTGCCCCACGATGTTTTCTCCTGAAGCGCTGTCACTCTAGGCGGTGTCGTATTCATGTGTTGTCCACATGTCGGCTTCTCTGTGTCCCCTTCCATTTGGTTCCGGACGACGGCAATCCCACCGCTGCCACCAAACTCGTGTAGCGTGTTGCGGTAGCTTGTCTACACGTTGCCTTACGTCGCCCCTAACCGAGCGGAACTGTTTACCAGCGGCACTGGACAGCCGCTGCGGATGCCCAATTCAACTCGGCCTTGTGTGGCCAAAAGGTAGGAAAAGGAGAACACTGAAGGACGAAGAGAAACGCTGATATACAATATAAAACAAACAATACAATTATTTACAAAAGTACAGGTATTATTTCTTGGTGCCGATAATAAGAGATACTTTCACGTCTTTATTACAATTCACCGACACTGAGGTTTTACAACAGTCCAAAATATATTCTGGAGCTTCTTGGCGGCACCTACGGCGCCCACAGCAATATTCGGATACAGTCGCGGCAGCTACGGCACTCCACTGTTCGAATCCCCGACATGTCACGACGGCTACGGCACCCACAGTACAATCCTGGTACAATTTTGGTCCGTCTCGGCAGCTACAGCACCCAAAGCAATATCCCGGTACAGTCTTGGCCAGTCACGGCAGCTACGGCACCCCACTGTTTTAATCTCCGACCAGTCACGTCGGCTACGGCACCCACAGCAATCACCAGCCCTCCCCCAGACATATGTATCTGTTATTGTTTATAATTAACGCGACAGCGGTTAGACTTGAGAACGGTAGACCTCACGTCAATCGAACCTGATCAAATTGCGGACGGCGGCGTGCCGTTAAACAATTGCCAGTCTGACACTGTACAGAGCAAGGCTCTGTCCAGTCAAGTTTACAAATGCTTTGGCCACGACGGTATGCTTCCTACTAGACGTGATGAGGGCTCCCGGTCTGTTTCGATTCTTTCCTCGCTTCTATTTATACCCAAATAGCATGAAAGAAATGGTGCCTTTAAATTTCTGCTGTTCTCCGGCTGACTGACCTGGTGAAACTCGCTGATCGGACTGACTAAAACGTGCTTGTTTCTGCTATATATAGCCTGCCTGGTTCCTCTAACCAGGAAGTATTCTGTCATCAAACGTCACAGTGCTCATATCAATAACCACAGAAGAAGTAAATAGGGAAAAAATCCAACATAACTTTAATGGCATATTCTCTACAATATCACCAAATTCGTAGCTAACGTATACCTACATCTTTATTGACACACATTTTAAGGTTAGACTTAACTTAACTTTTGTCGCAGTATAAACTCACACGATATGCATGCAATTTATCTGAGAGCTTCAGTTTCCTGAAATCTCATCATAGCCGGAATTACCTTAAGCTCTCGGGGACTTCTGTACAACTGTGACTGTTCACGATTTTACAAAAGTATTTCAAAACAAAAGAGTAAGCTATATTGTTAATTTAAAACATCAAATACAATATTTTTGTTTAGATAGTGACTGTAGAGGTCAAACGTATATTTTGGTAGCATTTCTCATTGCTACTTATGTCATACGTCGACATAGCATGTTCTTTATTGTATAGTTTTCATTTTATGACTGATCATTTTCATTCTTGTATTTTTATGCGTCTTTAAAAGTACCTTGCGGTCTATGGGGCGTAAGTCTGTATTGCTTATTATGAAAAGTGCGGATAGATTCGTGCTTTCTACTCAGTATGGCTACTGTTTAACAAATCGTCGTATTTGCAGAGATACTGATAGCCCATTAAACGGTAACAAATGAATAACAACTTAACATTTTGTATTATTCTGGTGCATAAAGTGATTAAGTTCTGTATGCGAAGTATTACACTCATGTCGTAGTTTGAATACGCTTGTAAGGTAACTTTAAAACCATCCTCGCTAGTTTGAAAACAACAACAACATAATGTTAATCGCGACATGCCCATATAAGGCAATGTAAACAAGCAAAGCTATTATTTCAAGTCTAGCTTTACCGTAATGTATTTATTATGCAACATATTGAGTTTATTCATGGTTTTATAATGCAAACGTTAAATTTATTGCAATGTAACGCTTTAAAGCACCTTTTTGATATTTTTTATGAACTATAATTTTGTTTTGGAACATTTTGATGATTTATTTCCTATATGTAATTTTTTGTTCATTGTCTTTGATTTTTTTTATTTTATTGTCTTTATTGTATTGAGACTAGTTAAGTATAACACAGTGTTCTTTGTTTCTTTTGTAGTCAATCTCTTTCATTGTCACGATTATGTTTCTGAATCGGTCAAGTTGTCTGAACTGATGACTGATAAAATAAAGAAGTGTACTTTGAAAGTGAATAGCCCTTGTGGAGTTGATCAGTAAACCTACTATATATCATTGACATTTTTGGCTCTCCACTGAAGTCGGGTATAAAGAAATTCTGCCACTGAAGACAGCCATTTGAAAAGATGAGGCCTATGAACCGATCAGCGTAGAAAGCAGAACAACTATTTGAATCACTTGGAATTGAAAACAGCAACAGTTAATGTTGTGAAAGATGGTTTGGATACAACTAATCCATTCAAACAAACAAAAAAGAGGACGAGCAGCTTACTTCCCAAAATAAATTGATGGTGTATCACACATATTCCCTAAAACACTGAAAAATAAATCCAGTGACACATACTGAAAAGATGAGAGAAGAAGCCGTACCGAGAGTCCTGGAACATAGTAACCACAACTTTGATGAGGCTTTTGTAGTAATTATTGATGACCTTCAAACGTCACAAATTGCTAAACCACCAAGTTCAGTAAAGCCTGAAGACAGCGTATCTCCAGCTGGTGTGAGAAAGTCTTCAACTAAAAGTCATAATCTTCACATGCATTGATGACGTCACGCCTACATGAAGAACAGACGCAAGCAGAGCTACTGGCAAAGAAGGCAACATTAAAACAAAGGCAGCAGCTGGTGCTTGCAAAATTGAAGCTCAACATAGAAGAGGAAGAGCTAAGTTTAAACACAGAACTAGAAATAGGTAAAGCCAAAACATTGATTTTAAATAAATTTGAAAATGAAAGTTAGCAAAATTAAGCATCTAATTATTTTGACAAAATACCCATTCATTCTAAAGCTCAATCACCTATTAATGTAGATGTTGTTAACAAACAACGTTATAATCAAACACCTGAAAATATTCCACCTACCTCAGTTTACTTTGATAATTACATGAATCAGCCAATTATTTTAAACCCCTTCACGGGGAACTATAGTTATATTGACCAACCACCTAACGACACAGGTACTTTTTGGGGGGG
>JAVFBZ010011932.1:0-11970 GCA_032466195.1 Katharina tunicata | reverse complement strand
ATTTGTGTTAATGAAATCAAACTACATCCAATTCTCCCAAAAACAAGCTTAGATTTGTCAAATTTGTAAACGGTTAGAAGGTAATGTAAAACGCCGTTGATTTGATTAGATTTCTCTCTGTGTTCTGTTGCTTCGCCGATGGTTTCTCGCGGTCTTAATTTCATTTGGACAGCAAAAAAATTTACGATTTGGGTAAATTCAATTACTTTCATTTACTTCTATTTCCTTCAAGTGAGTTTTTGTGCGTGTCTGTTGACAAAGACAGATTGATTCTGGGAATTAAACAGTTGTTTCTTCATCGTTGCTCTTTTCATTCGTATTGGCTTACTTATACAGGCGTTACGGACAAATTGTTCTTAGATATATAAGGGAAGATTGCCGGTGACTGCGGAGATCGCAGGGTGGTTTTGACGAGGCTTGTCTTAGTTTTCCACCATAACCCGGCAAGGCAGTTGTAATATAGGTGAAATTCCCTTGAGCACGACGTTAAACACCAATCAAATAAATAAATATTTAAGTAACCTAGACAGGCAGAATGCAGTTAGAATCCATGGGGTCATGTGTTCGATTTGGTATCAGATTGCGGGAGATTGCCGGAAGTTCGTGCAGCTTTCTTGTACGGAGATTGCCAGGCCGTCTATATGAGTTTACCTTCCGGTTTCCTGCCAACTGTCAGTTGCGCATGCTCACATTATGAGTGTTCTCTGACTTTTACCCTTCTGTGTGGCGTGAAGAAGCCGGCACGGCACGTTAATGAAAATAATTCATTCTTCAAATTATTCGTGCTACCATTGTCTGGCCATAATGAATTATTTGTTATTACGTCTAGTGAAATCTTGAATGCACTGAATGAAATTTGCATGTGATTTGAAGCAAACCTCTTTATACAAAACATTAATCATTATTTATTCTGAAGAGCGGGAGATGAATGAAATAGCTGATAAGCCTAAATTAAGAGTGTGTAAATATTTAACCACCAAATCAATCGATGCCGTCCAGCGAATCAGCAAACAAGAAACGTAAGCTGATTAACCTACTTTTTTACAAATATGTGCCAGAAAATCGATCTAAAACTTCCCTAGGTTCTGGGCGTTACTATTGTTCATTTGCCATTGATGTAATTGTATCTTTTTCCAGCGAGGGTGATTGGGTGGGAACCTCCTGGTACCCTGGTGCTCTCTGAGATTAGGGGCACCAGGAAGCTGAATTGTTGTGGTGTCCTGGTGTATTGAAGTGATTACACATTTTCAGGATGTCGCTTTCAATTGAGGGAATACAGCGCCCTCATATAAGTGCAATACCCTTGAGCGTGGCATTAAACACCAATCAATCAATCAGTCAATCAATCTCTCACTGGAACCACCGCCAGAATAAAGACTGAAATACCCATGAGCAAGGCGTTAAACACGAATCAATCAATCAATCCTTTCCAGTGTTCTGCTAAATAATGGCAATTCAGAAAATGATCTTATTGCAAGTACGGTGTTAGTAAAAAAAAAAAGCAGCAGTTTTTCAATTCGATGGTTCAAATAGTTCGCGGGTGGTTGGCCGGGAGCCTCCTGCATGTGCCCTGGTGCCCGCTGGGCTAAGGGATATCAATCAGGAAGCCGATTCGTTGCGTTCAGGTATCCTGTGTTTCGTTGTGTAAATTTTCTGTGATGTCTTGTTCATCCATTAGACTGGCACGCAGTACCGCGTAAAACCCCAATCAAAGAAGTTCAATCGTATGGTCTTTCGTTGTCATTATTTCCACTCTGCCGTATATATTAATTTGTATTATGATGTAACAAATAAGGATGGATCAATTTATCTGTGAACCCAGTTCGATTCGCATCGACATTGTCTTGGCCTGGACAACTAATGCTCTTCAAATATCCCCGTTTAAGTCGGTCAATAACAAAAAGGTTTTATATGGTCAAAGATAAAATCCTGATAGATCACCTGGTAGTCCTCGAGCTCTGAATGTTTTATACTCCATCAGCTCTTTTAAAGCTTGGCTAATCCCACTTGGCAATTTGCCAATATCGCTCACATGAAACACGTTAACCAATTCACTGGCGATCTATTGGCCCCTGTCGTTTGACCGATTTTCCCCCAAGGTTTTACGGTTTAAAGCCGCATGTCACTGAACACATTTGCACAGAATAAACGAAATAACAGAAAGGTTATGTCATCCAGGTACACCAGCAATGGTCCCTGCGGCCGCTTAATTGCTCAAAGCAGTGTTAAATTTAATCCCAGATTAGATGACGTCACGCCATGTTGAAGGCCTATCTGTAATCTGGTATTAGCTTTGTACTGCTTTGAGCAGCCGGCTCTTGGAGTCCCATGTAAACAATATACTCACTAATGTGTATCTTACAATGTGTACCTTTGGACTTTGGATGGAATAAAGATGCACTGGTGTAATAACGACCATCTTATTTATCGAATCGGCAAACACTAATTCCATCCAGTATATAATCACGGCCTTCAATGTTAATAAACATGAACTGCCCGTATGTTGATAATTTAGTTTTCACAAGATTTCGTTCGCATCTCTATCACGATACCTTAGATCAGAAGACAGAATAGCTTTCTCCAGTGTCTTCTTAGATCCGATTGGTCTGCCTGTGGTACCTGTCTCTTTTTCTCTCCTGTTCTGCAGGCAGCAATTTGGTTCGATTTTAAGCGCTGGACTCTGGTCTATATCGAACAATTTACATACTACCATTTCTACACTGTCCGTGTTGTCCTATTTACCCTATGGTGGTAGGCGCCAGAAAGCTCCCCGTCGTGCGATGGTGCTCTTCGATATATACTGACGAGCAATCCGGGTCGGTTCTGGTGCCGCACTTTAGATTTTAAGCTTCGTATAAATGCGCCATATCGTACGCCTATTGTCTTTTAATGTGTCATTATTTGCACACAATGACATACGTGAAATAAACCGAACTGTCACCACCAGTTTCCAGTTCAGCTACGAAAAAAGAAACAGTTTTTTTTATTATTATTATCCTACTGTTCTTTCCAACCCACACTGGAGTAACTTTAATTTTTCAACAATGGAAACCACATCTCATTTATTGGTTGTTTAACAGAGAATAACAGAAACTCTGAACAAGGAAGTCATGTTGGTATAAATATTATATTTTGGCTTTGTTACGCCAACATCAGTTAAACATATTATTATCTATACCAGCACGATTTTCGTTTTTCGGAGTTTCTCTTTATCGAAATTGAATAACTTCGATTAAGAGAAATTCCGATCAACTAATCTGTGGAACTAAGGGGGGTCAGGAAGCCGATCTGTGTGGCGACCTGTCCTTGTCTAGGACCTAGGATTTGTACTTTAAATAGTAATGTTGTTGTTGTTTCATATTAGCTTACGTTGATTCTCTGATCCTTATCTATAAATATGTTCATGTCACCTCTCACTGTACTGTCCTGATGATGTTCAAAATAAAGCGCCGAAATATTGAGATCTCAATGAGTTGTTCGTTCTTCGGAGTTACACTATACTCATGTAGGCTATTGTGTATACTGATGAGCGGGAACCATGGATCAAGTTTGTGGTGAACATTTTTTTTATAAAATATATTGTATCCTTCATGAACAAATACTGTTATAATTATATAGTTGTTAAAGTAACTGTTCTCCTCTGTTTCAGACTTAAGCCAAGCATTTGGATTATTCGACAAAAATCATGACGGTAAAATTTCCAGCGACGAATTGGCAAGTGTGATCAAACTTCTTCGTTTTAATATATCCGATTCCGAAATCGAAGAAATGATCCGAATCGTGGATAAAAATGGTAAGCCGGCTTGGGCCTGTTGTTGACGCCTAAAGCCCAAAGTATATTGAACCCCTTCAGTGTAGAGGGTCTATGCGATTAGTTGACTCAAGTGATATCCATGGAGCTTACAGCTTACTTTAGGGAAGGAACTGGGGAAGAAGTTTGCTAGGGTTTATCTCGGGTTGACTCCAAACAACAGTTATGTACAGTCCCCGATCATTTAAATACCGCAAGAGACATTAATTAATTAATTTATTTATTTTATTTTTATTTTAGTGTTAGGCGTTAAAGGTTTTTACTTACATGTATATGACGACTACATTTCCGGTGTTTGGTGCGGGTGGTTGGCTGGGAGCCGCCTGTGCCCTGGTGCTCTCTGAGCTAAGGGGCACAGGATGCAGATTCGTTGTGGTCCTTTTTGGTTATGTAATTTTTGTCCTGTCTTGCATATTGCCAGTGTGGTTTATGGCGGTTTGCTTCACCGAATGGGACGGCATGTCGTCATATGACTGAAATAACCTTGAGTACGGCATAAAACCCCAATCAAAACAACTCCCGTGTTTTGTTGGAGAACCGGGAAGAAGCCTCATAAAAACCACCCGCGATCTAGATCCACGGGCACCGGAAAAATTCGCTTATATATATACCTCGTGAAGTTTCGAAGTGAAGGAGATTCGAGAGCCCAACGTTCGACCACAGTGCGTCGTATACGACATCAAACACCAACAATGCAGAAAAGAGAACCAAGCTTGGAACTCCAAATTCAAATTTTGCACAAAAAAAAAACACACTTGTGAAACGTTCAAACCGTGTTGCCTACCTAGCATAGTAACAAATTAATAGATTCCTTAAACGGCAGGTCTTGCATGGGGCAAAAGCAATTAGATCGAAATTTTGCCTAACCGTTTTTACCTAATTGACGAATTCCCCTTGAATACAATTAACTGGTCTCGATACTTAAAATTATTACCAGGCTGGAGAAATATTTCGTTGTTCTTAGCGATGTCCTTTCTCTCTCGATGATGAGCTATCAGAAACAACGGTTGTTGGAGTGTGACCCTTTCATGACCTCTGGAACTCCAATGGCTTGCTAGTCTCCAATCAATTCATTTTTAATTTACTGACTAATTCGAGTCAGCTTTCTCATTTTTTTTTTCATTTTATTTACATGCGGGTGGTTGAGCGAGAGTCCCCTATGTCCTGGAGCGTGTGTCATGGCGCTCTCTGAGCAAAGGAGCATCAGGATGCAGATTTGTTGTGTTGTCCTGTGTTTTCGTCCTGTAAATGTATCGTGGTGTCTTCTTTGTTGCCGGCGTCGTTTAGGGTAGTTTCCTCCACGGGTTTAACCGGCACAACGACACAGCAGAGAGAAACAACCTTAATGTACGGTGTGAAATCCCAATCAATCAATCAATCAATGTAATTTACATTAATTTAATATTGGGACAGCGATTGGCACGGAATAATACTCAATGCAATGTTTACATTGATATACCCGCCCACGTCCATGACTTAACTACCCTTTCGCTCTTAAACTTAAATACGAAAAGTCAGTTTAAAATACGAAATTGTCGTAGTCAGTATGGCAAGTGAAAGACATGGCAATGATTTAAAACCAACATGCTGACCAAAGTTTCAAAGTAAGTGGTTAAACTGGAGCCTTCTGTGCAAACAGAACGGCAATATGATGTGTGGGTATTATTTTTACCGCTATATAAGCCATGCCTTTTATCATTAAATAACAACAGCAGGTTATGCGTGTTCATTTTCCCTTCTGCGGGTCTAAGAGGGATGTAAGGGCGCTACAGTGCACTGGTGGGAAAGCCATTATCCACAAGTCTTAGTGCCTAGTTTGTCCAATCGCATTTAGTACGACAAAAGGATGTAGATGGCGCTATATTGCACTAGTGGGAAAGCCATTACCCACAAGTCTTAGCGCCTAGTTTGTTTAATCGCATTTAGTACGACAAAAGGATGTAGATGGCGCTATAGTGCACTAGTGGGAAAGCCATTACCCGCAAGTCTTAGCGCCTAGTTTGTCCAATCGCATTTATTACGACAAAAGGATGTAGATGGCGCTATAGTGCACTAGTGGGAAAGCCATTACCCACAAGTCTTAGCGCCTAGTTTGTCCAATCGCATTTAGTACGACAAAAGGATGTAGGTGGCGCTATAGTGCACTAGTGGGAAAGCCATTACCCGCAAGTCTTAGTGCCTAGTTTGTCCAATCGCATTTAGTACAACAAAACACCTCGCAAACCTTACCCAAACATGATGATTATTTATTTAAATTCCACCCTAAAACCTTTTTTTCTCCTTATCCAGCACTTTCCCACTTATTTATGGCTGGTGCCATTTTTTTTTCGGACAACGTTTTACATGGACTTTGTGTTTATTTCCAGAAAATGGTTTTGTTGATTATGACGAATATTTAAGCCTAATGCGTCGCTTTTCAAAGAGCACACCTGCTCGAGATGTAGACGAGAAGACGTTAGAAGCGTTCAGGGTGTTTGATTTGGACGGAAATGGTTTCATAGACCGACATGAGCTCCAGTGCGTGATGAAAACTCTCGGGGAAAATGTGTCTGAGGATGATATCAAGGAAATGTTTACAGAAGCCGACCTCAATGGGGATGGGAAAATTGACTATAAAGGTATTGAAGAAGTTCTCGGGAATTCACAGTACAAATCGCGGATGGTTGGGTTGGAGTCTCCTATGTCCTGGGTCTACCTGAGCTTAAGGGCATCCTGGAGTCGATTTGTTGTGGTGCCCCGATTATCAACATGTGGTCCAGTGTGAGACCAGCGTCGTTTAGGGAGGTTTCCTTCACCGACTGGGATGGCACGCCGTCATATGAGTGAAATAGCCTTAAGTACGACGTCAAACTCAATTAACCTGGTTTGTTTCACATACCTCGTATAGTGTTTAATTAAGTTAACAACAAAATAAAAGTTTCGAAATTACCTGATTTAGCGACATTAGCAAACATCGACAAAAATAAAGAGGGATTAAATATGTACCGTCTATTTATGTATTTTTTTTAAGCATAATGCTGTTTTTAAGCTTGGTAAATCTTGTTAACGGAACTGGGTGGTTGGGTTGGAGCCGCCTATGCCCTGGTTCTCTCTGAGCTAAGAGGCATCAGGAAGTCGAATTGTTTTGGTGTCCTGTTTATCGTCCTGTAAGTATACTGTAGTGTCTTCTTTGTTGCCATTGGGTGGTTTCCTTCACAGACTGGGCTGTCCCACGAGTTAAATAACATTAAGTACGGCTTAAAACCCCAATCAAACAAAGAAAAAAAACATCTTTCTATCATCCTCTGTTTACAGAATTTTCTCGGTTGCTTTCCCAACTATCGTAGAACTGGATCGGGTTGTCTTCAGCACAAGTCAAGAGACAGCACTATATTGTGACTACTACAGAAGCTTCCATGCACGCAGGTTGTAATTACAAAATTCGGACGATATTTGAAGAGATCCATCTTCAATTTGGGCCAAGGGGAATAACTCCTGCATCTGTCATGGAAAGGGAGGTAACAAGGACTGCCCAAGCACAACGGGTGTTTTGAAAATGGATGCTGGACAGTTGTTTCTTTGTGATATTTCTTACTTCTATGGTGATGAACTCTTTTTGTTTCTCGCTGTGATCAGAGTGGTAGTAGTTCGTCTAATTACTCCCATGGGGTTTTAATAGAGCAAGGAAATTTCTGGTCTGGGGAACTATTTTTCTTGTCGAGACGTGGCTCAGACGTAACACGACTATGATTGGGCAGATCTCTGTTCAGTATTACATATTCCTTCGCCGAATCGGATGTAGAATTCACCATTCCCGCCATGCAAATTTATGCGACGCGTGATAGAAACACGTCTCGCGAAGTTTGTTGTGACGTCATTCAACTCTTGGAAGCATGGTTGATTTATTTAGAAATATCTGAAGGTGAGATCTCAAAGAAAACGTGATTTTGCGAGAAGGACACATTCCGTAACTCGATTGTTTTCACTGACCTATGATGACATGAAACTGTTATAACTTTGTCTTTCAATATATATTATTATGAAATGCTCTATTCTCCATTGGACTCTTTTTATACATTGACAAACATTTACCACCATACTAATTGTTGTTATAAGTACAGTTACGTGCTTTTATGAAATGTGCGTAATTATCCAAGTGAAACCGTTAATAAACTTAATACATTGTTGTTTTTTTTCTCATAAATGTGGAGAAAGAAAATGTTGCATGTCTCCACCGAGTTTTTGAACCCGGGGCTACCCAGGCTCGCGGCAGAACGATGATGACTTTTCATCCAGATATAGTCTGCTATATATGTAAATCTATATATAACCAGGACAAACAATACTTTGTACTCCCTTAATCATATTCTATGTATCAAACTTAGACACAGCAAATCCAGGCATGAGTTACCCTCAAAACTAGAATACAATTTTGGCAGAACAGTCAAATTGTTTGCAAAAAATTAAACCAATTGTTCTTTAATTTGTTCCACTGGGAAAAAAAATCCAAAAAGTTTATCCAGTCTTAAAATAAAATCTGTAGTTCTCATGTTTGACAGAGATCTGTAAACAACTTTGGCTAGGTCGACCTTTTCTCTTTAAAGCAGATGGGTTGCCGGGTTGCCTTCGTGCATGGTGCACAGCGCACACTTCTACAGTACTTCTGGTCCACAGATCGCCCACCTCCTAGTTCGCGAGTTCAAGCACTCACTCGGACTGTATTATGGATTAGTCTGTCAGCTACCAGTTGAATGTCGTGGGTTTTTTCAGGGCTCTCTAGCTGGGTTTTCCTTCCACCATAAAGCTGGCCAATGATCTGTAAGTGGGACCGTTGGTCAAACATCAGAAAGTATACAATTTGCGGTATGATGCATAGCTCTGGGAACTGGTGCTTTTGAGCAAGTGAAAATTTCCGATGGAAGCTGCAACTTAATATCAACATTGATGGGCTTACATTAAATCCGTAACCGAAATTGATTGTGTGTTATAGGCTGCTGTCAGTATTATATTTAGCTCAGATCGGGGGCCACTTCACAAAATGTCGTATGGCAATTATATACCGTACGATATTGTTATGCCTATAGTTTAACGTGACGTTATTTTATTGTGCGCTATATTTTTGTTGTACGACATTTTGTGAAAGTGGCCCCAGAATGACCTCAGAGCAAAATCTGTCACATTTTTAACTGCTCCTGCTGCATTGATTATTGTTAAAATTATAAATCTTATAAATTTGAAGCTGTTTATTCTCGCTACCATGTTTGGTGTTTCAATCATTCTGGGGACAGGTAAATACTCTTCAGGTAACATTAAAAGCTATAGGTTACGTTTTTGTACATTACAAGGATTTTTGTTTGCTATACATTAAGCAATGAATTATTTCCCTGTCATGTACCGTATTCCGCTGCATTACTTTCTTTCAAATAAACGGTCTTTGAGTTGTAGTTTTAACGACTAAAACAAGACGCCGTTTAAATGTTGTCGGTTAGAATCATGCATACTTTGGGTTGAGATTTCAATATTTTAAATGTTTATCTGTTTTTTCATTCTGTCTTTTCATTCTTCTTGCCCATTAATGCGCTCCATCTGAAATACTATGAGATACTTCGACGATGTTGGACACTCCGATTAATTCGCCATCAAAGGAGGATAAAAAACATTAAACATTTTATTTGTTGTAACCGTTCATACTTTAGTTTCGAATGAGCTTATCATATACAACACCCCGTAAAAGCCCGCATTAAAGATCACATCGCGCCGTTTTAAAAAAAAATTAACACTCCAACGAGCAGACAATCGAGTGGGTTTTTTACATCTAGAATTGGAGATTGCGTCTATGTGCTAAAAGGTTCTGTCGTCTATGTGCTAAAAGGTGCTGTCACACAATGCGATTTGTAGTAACGACTTTAGGGAATTCCCCAAATTAGCAGCCGTTTGATTGGTCGAGCTTTTTTTTTGACAAATCTCGACCAATCAAAGCACTGTAAATGAGGGGAAAATCGCATCGTGAGAATGCACCTTATGCACAATCTTTTCCTATAGAATCCTTTCGAACACTACCAAACTGATTTTCGTCGGTGTGTTTAGTATGCATGATTTTTTAAGAGGTATTCTGAGTAACGGCGCCTTCTGGTTAAGGACAGTTTGTTTTGCTGGCGGGTGGTTGGGTGGGAACTTCCTGTGCCCTGGTGCTCTCTGATCTAGGGGAATAAGGAAGCCCATCTGTTGCATGATGGTCCTTTCCCCGTCCTGTAAATGTATCGTGGCATCTTCTGTTTTGTCAGCGTCGTGTAGGGTGGTTTTCCCAACGATTTGGCTGGCACGCCGTCATAAGAGTGAAATAACTTTAAGTGCAGCGCAAAACCCCAATCAAACAAACAAACAAGGATGTGTAATTATCTGAGTAATGGTGCCTTTTGGTTAAGTTTAGTTTATTTTGAGTTCAGATTCATGCTGTCATGCTTAGAACTGTTGGGAGATTATCGATCCAACAGTTTAAACGCTTAAATTGTCTTCACGTGATCTGGTTGTATTCGTGCGACTACTCAGTGTTGGAATAATTAAACCGCCGTCCTGTCCGTGAAAATACCCTAAAGTACGGCGTCAAACGCTAATCAATCAATCTGGTTAATGGTTAATTGTTATAAAGCTACCAAGTACCAGGTCTGAAATGTTAACCTTGTGTGTATCTGAGTGATTGCACAAAGCTATATGCCAGCGTTCTTGGAAACTGCTCTGTATAATCATACAATCAATAATTCAATATACATTCTGGGAAACTGCTACAGTCGACTCATCCCAGCGCTATTCGTGCTGTCATCACTATGCTCAGCCGTGAAAGTTGTATGAATATGCCTAAGAATCCCACATTTTGTTTACCGGAAGCCTATATATTTACCACGGTGTGCACAATAAACACATAAACACGTCACACAGCTGGGTTATAATAAAGTTTCGACCAAAATGGCGACGAACTAATCATATCCAAATTGACATGCGCAGTACATTCTAGCATCCATAAACACGGTTTTTTCTTATGTTTTCCACACTTACCCAATACACCAGACCTCGCATCTCAACAGTTTCGGAAACTGCTTTTTGTAATGCTTAATGGATAAATAAACCTTTTCAATTAGGTTCCTGTGACGATTAACGGAAATACTTTGATATATCATCTTTTGTACACCTTGTTCGAAATTTGAACATTTGATGATCGATATTTCATTTTTTTTTTCAATTCGCCATTTATGTTGTTTTCTTGTATAATTGTTTTTTGCACTTTTTAGTAAATAATATTATTTAATGGCGGATAAATGTACCGTATTGGAGTCACTTGTTTTGTACTAGTTTAATAACCAGCGATTGTAATCATTCATCTGTCACGTTCAATTGGCCTGGTTACACATATCTTTTATGCACCTTTCTAACTATATTGTATAGTATGACAAATATAGAAACCTGTTAAACTAACACACCGAGTTTTGTTATATGTGGCGACGGGGGGTGGGGCGGAGAAAGGGGACGAGCAGAATATTCAGGTTGAGATGTTGGGGCAGATGGAGAAGGGCCATGTTGTGGATAAGGGGTCTGAGATGGAGAATGGCTTACGGACGTAGAAGCAACAGCCGGGTAGTGAGAAAAACAGAAGAGCTGGAATGGTAGGATTTTATAGAACGAACAAACGACTCAAAGGTGACCAAAGTTGAATTCAAAAGTGTATGTCGAAAGTTATGTTTGCCCCATTTAATTGGATTCAAAAAGACTCTTCGATGACTGGGCCAAAGTCAACTGTGCCTTTAATTTTACGAGACAGGGTTCATAGTGGGCAATCATCTCATGCCCATAACATTACATGCCCAAATTATGTTGGTTTGGTCAATAGCTCTATCAAAATGAGCATTACGTTGGTCAGGTTTCAGAAAACTGTTAATATCCTTTATTTTCTCAGTAAAGGAATAAGGGGAGGATTGGTCACGTATATATCCCTTAAGGAGACCATTATATGGTGAAGACACTGGCATATGATCGGTTGTGTTATCCGTGCATATCTCCTTTTTTGGAAAAATGCCGAAATGAGGTTGGGCAGCCAATGGAATGGTTTGTTTACAGTGGAACGAACGACAACTCTTGTAGTTTTGTCGGTGATTTAATGACTTGTTTATAGATGTTACAACAACAAC
>JAVFBZ010011921.1:0-11975 GCA_032466195.1 Katharina tunicata | reverse complement strand
GTACATTTGGGTTACATTTGGGTACATTTGGGTTACATTGGGGTACATTGGGGTACATTGGGGTAATTAGTCGGACCGCTCTTTAAAGGTCGAATTTGTTGAGCATTTAGGGTAAGCTTTTATGGTCTATTGGGTATATTTGCATCATTGCAAGGGTCTATTGGGGTGGTCAGTGTGTCAAAACAAAGACTTGCCTTAAGCTGCTCGTCTTTCAAAGTGAAACCACATGCCCCGTGACTAAAAACATGGATCTAATTTCATGAAATCTGATATAGGACTTCACATATTGAACTGTTTGTCTTGGCATACGTCTCCTGATTATTTCCGTGTTTTTTGTGATCGTATGTCATTCCAGGAAATATGAATATAAAAAATTCGGGGCTTGAAACGAACACTTCCACTTAATACATTGTTTAATAACCATCTACAGTCAGGTCATCTTCATGGAGACGGTTATTAAAGGCGAAACTTGAAAACTATAAACACGCATTGTTTATCAATTCTTTGGGTTATGACTATTATGTTAAAGTATTCTCAGTATATTGCTCTTTTTAAGGTCGAATGTTTAGATATTCGAAATAATAAGTTGGGAACTAGCAATTAAATTATGACGAAAAATAATTAGCTTCGGAGCTGAAACTGTCAACAATTAATTAAACCAAATGCAACAGATTTTCCATGTATAATAAGTTGGAGTTTGGTTACGATCAAGTCATTGCAGAGCTTGCTTCCTTTCTCGTGGTGATGACATTTGTTAAAAACACTGTATATAACAACTTTAACAAGCCAAAGATTTATTGAATTGTTGTGACAGTTTTGTGTGAAAATGTGTATGTAACACAACCACATCGGATGTTTTGAGAAAAGTGTGTGTTCATAACACGGATTGTCCAAGTGTATTCGACGCCGGTTGTCTCTGACACGTGGCGGTAATATAACGTGATATTAGTAAAAGTGATAAAACACGTTGTTCCTGTTAATAGTTCCAATCAAATGTGCACATTTTGAGTGTAAAGATGAATATTATCTAATTGCGCGTGTATTAACAAAATATAAATCAATTGTAGTGGTACGCTTAAACCTGAACATTATTTGAAGCATTAATAGAACATATTTATTAAGATAATTCAATTTGGCGTAAAAGCTGTATATTATAAAAGAAAATTAAAAAAATGAACTTAAAGATACCAAAGAAAAAAAACCTAAACTTACCATTTGCCATCTTTAAATGTCTGTGAGTTTTCTATCCTCTCTAATACGAAAGGAACCGCTCCAATTAAACTTTCGGTAAAACAATAATACACTTCCAGTTGGTTTCACTTTTCCATGTTAAATGACTCCGATCAGTTTAAAGTTTAAAGTTTAAAATAAGCCAACTCAAAATAAACTCCCAAAATAAATCACAACAATGCTTGCATCAAATCCGTACTTTTTGACAATGCAGCTGACGCGATGGTCTATAACTGATAACTGACAGTACTCCGATGGCTACTACGTTCAGTTATTGCCCTATATCTTCAAAAGCGACCCCGTTACTACGATACGTCAGGCTATAGTAATACATCTCTTCATCTCACGCGCTCTTTTGTTGTCAACGATGCACGCGACAAGACGCCATCTAGCGGAAGAACTGTCCAAGCGTGACCCGATTAAACATGACTCAATGCGAGCGAAAACTATCGCTGATGTTTATGAGGCGCTAGATGGGGGGGTCACGGTTTATTGATTTTTTCCCGCATGCTGCAACTGTAAGCTTTAATATTCATCTATTATTCGTCAGAATCATTTAATGTCACCATAATTTACGTTTTTGCAGTATATTTTATTGTGATATAATTAACTTATTTGTGTTGTAACTTATTTTATTGTGATATAATTAACATCTTTTAATTCAAATAATTTTCAGTTGAAAATATTTTACCTTACAGTCTTTGAAAATCCGAAAACTTTACTCTATGCCAATAAATACAGCCCATAAAACTGTAAACATTATTCGATGTTAAAATTTTTACATTAAATAGGAAAACAAAAATATCTAAACACCTAAATGGATGTACTGCTCAATACGTTGGCTTCTTAGAAAGCAGAAAGTATAATTCTACAAGAAAATAACATCTGATGTACGTGTTTTGTTTTATTTATTACAAACAATGAAATATCAATAACTCAGAAGTAGCTCCGAATATAGAGTTTGGAGAACCCTCCAAACCACTAATCGCGATAACCAATCTATATTTGGAGTTACTTTTTTCTTATTGTTCATCAAACTCTTCTGTGGCCTAGCTACATGGATAATTAAATATCGGTCGGTGGGTACCCCTAGTTCAGAGCCTCCCTCCTGTCAAACAAAGATGTTGTTGCTGATGCTGGCAGTATTATTGACCATGTGGCCGAAAAAGTAGAACATCGGTAAGAAATAAAAATATCTTTGAAATCAGATTTTCAATACATTAAAAAAAAGTAGACACAGAGCAAAACAAAGGGTATATGAATTAAATCAGCTTATGCATTATTCGGCTTATGATTTAAGTATAATTAAAAAGAAAAAGGAAAACTGTTCTCGAATTGTTGTTTTTTGCTGCCAAATTTAGTCTTTTTCGCACATTATCAGATGTATTTATAACAACCCGATCAAACGTACAGTTCTAATTTCGACTTGAATATGTGGCTTAAAAATAAGTTCCCAACAAAACATCAGCAGGTATTTCTTTTGTTAATACGGCAGTAGTGTGTTACAAATAAATGTCCATCATATTTTGTAGTAGGGCCTATACGTGTATCGGCCTTACAGTTAATGGTTGCTTTGTGTCATTGTTGTTGTTGTTTTTTAAATAAAATTTACAGCCACAAAAATCGGGTTGAGTGAATTATTATATTTCTTTTATTGATTTTCTCTGTACTGCACATCTACACAACAAAATTATTCCTGTAAACAATTGTTAATCGTTTAAGAAATGACCATAACCGACCACTTTCATTATTTTTAATAGGACTCCGTCCATATGATCATATAATCAGCTAACCCTATAATTATTATATGGTCAGTATAGAAATCACCGCTGTCGATCCTAGGTAAATGTATGTATTTTTATAGAGAGTAATCACACTGGCACAGAGATATCGACTAATTAAAGTCGATAAATAATCTCATGTTCTAGATAAATTCTCAGAGACAAGTTTCTAGATAGACCTGAATCTCGAGTTGTTCTGGATAACCTATATAGGCGCATCTCGAGAAAAGGCAATACATGTAACATGTATTTAGGCCCGGTATAAGTTTCCGGTTTTTCACCATACGCCTTACAAGCGAAATACTCTTGAATATGGCTTAAAACACCAATCAAATAAAAAAATAATAGGCCTATATAAGTAAAAAAAAACAATTGCACACTGGGAATTGAACCCACGACCAAAGCAGTCAGGCATCGACCTGTACCATCAGCGGCCAACGTTGTAACTTTCTCCGCATGACGCTCTATGTGTATAAGTATATCTACATCATTTTTCACACGGATGCCATGGCTGGACGTGTTGTACGGATTGACCGATGTTTATTGAAGCGATTTCACGATTGTTAGTGCTAGAATACACACTCCTTAATGAGTCCCTTGTATATTGAACAGATCATTGTGGATTAAAGATTATAGAGGCGGGAGTTAGAATGCTAAATAGGAAGCAAGGATAACTGGGAGTGGCAATTGAAAATAGGGTGTGGTAACCCCGTGTATGGAAGGCGATATACACCAAAGTGTCTGTGTTTAACTAATCTCGGCTTGTATCCAAAGTACCTAACTAGTGCCAGGCGGTCCCTCAGTCTAAACTTTTCTTGAGTGAATTTGCGGGTGCTTTGTGGATCTTTTTTCTTTCTATTAAAAAAAATATTTATTTGGTTGTTTATTTTTTTTTTTTTAAACTTTTTCTCTCACATTTTCCCAACACAAAGCGGTAATATACTTTTCACATAGGCCTACTATAAATGAAATATTCATGAGAGCAAATATATTTGGTGTTTTTTTCTTTCTGTGTGTTCGGACATTTTTTTCTTTCTTTGGTGAAGATGGTTTGACAATCAACTGAAACATTAAAACAAAGCAATCGTATTATTCTATCTATTATATGATTGATTGATTGACTGATTGATTGATTTTGATTTATTGGTGTTTAACGCCATGTTCAATCTATCTGATATGATGACGATTGTGAGTAACATCTATTCGCAGCTATAAATCTTGAAATTCGAATTTTATTGTGTCAAAATGTGTACATCAGTCAACAAATATATAGTGTATCAATGTATTTTTTTGTATACCGGTATCAATGAAAAGCGGTAGAAACATGTTTTTTTACAATCTTGATAATTATAAATAACAAGTCACAACTGGAGGTTTACTCCGGTTGGGTTTTTTAGAGTGGCTATATTAATGGCTTAATTGAAATTTCAAATGTACACAGAAACAAAAGGCTGGCATTATTTATATTATTCATTCATAAAGATAACATTTTCACCATTATTTAACACAATATATATCGAAGCGAGGTGGTGAAAACGAATTCATAGAACCCCCAAAAAGTGGTCTCTACTTTCATCCATTTATTTCTTGATCTAATTGGTGTTGTTCTCAAACAAAGGTAATTCACTTTCACTTATATGGCGACTTTGCGTTGCGCGTGCATGTGTTGCTTGGAAGAAACCTCGTAAAAACATCCCTACGTAGACTGAAACTTGCCTTAAGATAGAAGGGGCAATTCCACCTTCATATGCCGGGTAAAGAGAGAGAGAAACACCAGCCCAGCGTACGAGCAGCGGGGCTGTCCCTTCTTCCAAGGCGATACAACGCGCCATACATTGCCTTGAAGGGTCACGGTCATAGCGACCTTGGTGATAGCAAGAGTGGAAATGGTGACGAGACGTTCATAAGCAGGCGCGAGCATGATGAGGAGTGTTGAGGGTAGGGGCTACAAGGGCAAGGGAGAGGGTCAATTTGAAGCTGGACAGTCCGGCTGTGCGTAATTATAGTGATTGGAACGACGCTGAGACAAGACAATGAAAACACAGATGGTTTTGTCTACAAGAGTAATTTGGCTGATGCGTGGTTTTAAATTAGTTTATTATCAAGTAATACCTGGATAAAAATTGTAAAACAAAAATTATAACAAAGATTGATTTTGCAAAAAATATATTCTATTTGAATTTAAGGCTTTCGCTGGACTAAAAAAAAGTTCCAATACTTTGGTCACAGCGAAAAAGGGAAAACAAATTACATTTACCAAATTATATGAGATTTTGCGACAACGAGATCAGACTATTGTTTCTTGTTTCCCTGGGGTTTTTTTGGCGACGGGAGCGGGGAGGGGTTGGTAGAAGGGCGGGTCTGAGAAGCGCTAAGATGGTTAAAAATGAACCTGGTGGAGCCGAGTGATGCCCATTTAACGAACAGGTTTTATTTCAGGGTTGTTTTGGGTTTTTCGTCGTAGGGCATGCAGTGTGAATTTGACCACTCAAACAAGATATATATATCGTGACAAATTTTCCACTGTATGGGATTACAAGGGTTCGGAGCGACTAATTTTTTACCCCAAAAATTAAACTCGATACCTTAAATTTAAGGTTTTCTTAATAAGCCTATAGTTTTGTTTGTTTATTCTGGGGGTTTATGTCGTATACTTTTACAAACAAGACAATGCAGGTAGGGCATTTAAATGACGCCGCACAGTCCCCAAGCCACAACTAAATCTTAGCCCTGATGCCCCTTAGCTGATTGAGCAACAGGGCACAGAGGAAGCTACAGTCCAACCACTCGCGAAACAGAATGAAAACCGAGATAGTAGCTAGCAGGGAAACCACGAAGCAACTCGATACCTTCATGGTTTAAAGAAACATAATCATTTGATTTGTGGTCGTTTATTTTGAGTTTTACGTCGCACTCAAGTTTCCAAGAAAATACAGGACGCAAAGCATTACTCAATCCACAACCAAGTCTTCTTCTCGGTGCCCCTAAATGAGCCCAGTGAGCTCCAGGGCACAGTCAAACTACCCGCGAAACAGAATGGAAACTTACTCCCAAACCAGCACTTTTTAATAAAAGCATGAATTAGAAGGATTTTCAACTTCTTGGTATATATTGCATGATAATCGCATTTCGGCTCAGATGCTAAGACCGTTTTCAAGCAATCTAGCATTGGTATGCGATAGTCTTAGCATCTAGTCCGAAACACCACTTATCAATATACCCAGAAGTTGAAAATCCATTGTAGTCATGTTTTTGTTATGTACCCAGCTTCTAAATGCCGCTTAAACAAGACTGTCAACTCCAAGAACTTAAAGACAATATATCTGTACAAATGGGCTTTATGTTTCGGATTTTATAAACAGTGGGTTGAGCGTTGGACTGCCGAGTCCCTTTCAATGTACACGATACTTATAGTTTGAATCCCCCAGTCGAGGGTATAGAAGGGAAATGAGCCGGTGGCTGCGGAGATCGCAGAGGGTTCGTCCCGTTTTTCCATCATACATGTACCGGCAACACAAAATCGTCAAATAAGTGAAATACCCCGAGAACGACGTTAAGAACCATGCAATAAGTCTGTGTTTCTGCCAGGATGAAGTCACTGACCTATCTCAATTTGTTCCCCACCCGTGTAGTGATTACAGACTTACCAGAGAAGAGCAAACATCTGATGTTCCATGAGGGTATAGTGACGGGTTGTTGCCCCGAGGGAGCGAACCGGAAGTGTGACCGTCTGGCTGTCTGTGTTTAGGATTGTCGGACTGTCAGCCACTCCATGGAAGGACGCCCAAAGTAAACACAGATGGCTTTAATTGGATTGACAATCTGGAAGCAGTTATATCGTATGTCTTGTGAGCTCATTTCGTTTGGACCCTGTGGTAGTTTGTTCATAGCATGAATTCAAGCTGGTAAACAACAAGATGATCATTGTATTTCAAACAGGATACATATATCACACTTCACTAATTTATGGTGGGGCTGGTATCGCTTTCTAATGTGAAGTACACCACCGTGATGTAAGTGAAATAACCTTGAGTGCAGCAGTTTTGTGAATTAATCAAGATCACCCAAGCAGCCTCCAAAGTAAATAACCAGTCAGTCAGTCAGTCAATCAATCAGTCTTCTGATCAGTCCGATTGAATGCATCTTCGCTAACCAAGGGTTTTATTCCGAGCTATTCTTTGTAATGTAAAGTGTAGAGTACCTCGGAATTAAACTCTTGGCTAGACAAGATGGATTGCATGATGAGTGTTTAGTTTATGTTGTACGGCGTAAAAAACGTTAAAAAAAGCCCTTAAAAGTCAGCCACACAGGTAAACAAACCAACTATTCACTCACTCGGAAGACATCGAATGTACTGCGCACATCATCTCGAACGTGATACCATCATCGTCATTTTGACCGGACATTTTTCACAGCCTGTGGGTCAAACTGCCAATGTAGTCAGATTCCACAGTTTTCGTTTATTTTACATTCAGATCATAATTTACTCCTTAACTGAATATTTTGTATCTAAAGCCATATGAAATTCGTTCGATTACCCTATATATTCTTACATGTCATTGTCCAGACTGCTGTAAATAGGCTTCCGGCGAACAAAATGTACCATTTTGGTACATAATCATACACTAATCACGGCCGATCTAAGTGATGACAGCCAAATAACGAGAAATCACCCAAGGTTTTGCCGATTGACTTTTCACTTAGGAATAGAGGGATCTACCAGCCAATACTAGATATCTCTAGTTCAGTTAAAGATCATTAACTCAGTTTTAATTCGTTATTATCCCTATACTGTGCATGGCGATTTTGTTTTGTTGTGTTTTGTTTCTTAGATCACGTGTCGACCTCGGCATGGCAACACGCAATCTTGATAAATCCGATATTGTCTTCACAACAAAATCTTGGAGGTTGAGAGAGTTTCCCGTGGTATCACGTTCATCGACAGTGAAATGCACAACCTACTTTTGACCAATCAGTAGGCGTTTCAGCGTAGATGTTGTAAGCTGTTTCATGCTGATTGGGTAACTAAATTGGTTACGCTTGAGATCTCGTTTTTTTCGCCATCAACGGTCATCTGCTCTATGTAAATTTTAATGGTATAGTGGAATTTCACAAGATGTCCTACAAGATACGTTTATTTACATGCGATACAAGTTTTAATGCCTGCAGCGGTAAATATGCCGAAAATGGGCTAAAGATGGTTCTTTCACAAAAGTCGGTGAAACTTAACAAAAATGTAGCGGATGGCTGGCTGGAAGCCTCATGTACCACAATCAGCAAGACCTTGCGTAATTTCTTGTTATTTCACTGTCATCACTTAACTCGGCCGTGATAGGTGTATAAATATGTATCAAAATGGTACATTTTGTTCGCCAGAAGCCTATTTACCGCCGTATGGACAATGAACACGTTGGAAAATATAGGATAATCGAGCGAATTTCATATGGCTTCAGATGCACAATATTTAATGTAGGAGTAAATTATGTTCTGAATGTAAAACAAATGGTAACTGTGGAAAACGTCTACATTGGCAGTTTGACCCACAGCCTGTGAAAAACTTCCGATCAACTTGGCGATCCGAGATGATGTGCGCAGTACATTCGATGGCTTTCAAGTGTCCTGCGCCCTGGTCCTCACTGATCAAAGGGCATCAGGAAGCTGATTTGTTGCGCTGTTAAGTTTGTGTCATGTAAATATACGGTGGTGACTTATATTTTGTCAGTCTCGTTTGGGGTGGGTTTCTTTCACCCATTTGGCTGACTCACCGAGTATGGCGCAAAAACCGAATCCATTAAACAAATTAACAAACTTCAATTTAATGGAGCAATTTTGTTATCTATTATTTCGATTTAATTTGTTGCGAAGGTCAATATACATTTTGAACAAATGCTTTATATAATAACAGACAGAAGTTGATATGGATTACAACTTTGTATATTATGATCTTTAATGTTTATTAAGATTTTGCCTGATCAGTAATCACCAAGCACTCGAAGAAGTTTGGTTTGTTTGATTGGGGTTTTACGCCATACTCAAGGTTATTTCACTTATATGACGGCGTGCGAGCCCAATCATAAACGACACTGGCAACATGCAAAACGGGACAAAACATTTACATAACATTTGTTGCGACGTCCTGTACGGAGTCCTGTCCTTGTCCCTTGGCGTCTTTCTCTGTTAAAGTTGAGGCGAGCTCCCTTTACCCATTGGAATGGTACGCCGCCATATGAGTGAAAACACATTCAAAGCAATTATTTGAAAGGATTTTCTGGGCTGGGTATGTCTTATACTAGAAAACAAAGGACTTCTGTAATTAATTGTTATATATATTTTTTATATATATCCTTTTAATACATACAAAACACAGTTAATCCAGCCAAATGGGATCGGTATCGAAAGGCAAAATAAAGTAATAAGGGGACAAAACCGAGTTAAAATTAACGAGGCATTCGTCATTACCTCCCCTTACCAGAATTAGCGCGTAACCAGGGTACAGAGAAATATGCACAGAGTAAAATAGTTTCTCGAAATGAATGAACTGATTGGTGTCATACTCTTTTGCTAGCTGTAACTTATCTTAACCTTCAAATTAAGAAGTAAGTTGGCAATTTAACGGCAATACCAGAAGTCCTGGTAATACTGCAATAAAGCACAAAATAAAAATCCACATATAACGACTTTTAGAGGCATTTAGAAGCTGACAAGATACACATAAGGCTTTATGGATAACAACTTCTTTATTTTTTCTCAAGCGACAGTTCGATACAGATACTAGTGGTCACTATGTTTTATAACAATACTTGTATCTGTATCGAAACGCCGCTTGAGAAATAATTTTAAAAAGTTGTTATCCATAAAGCCTTAATTTGTACACATATAACGAACCAATCGCAAGTACATTACATAATTTAAATGCCACTATTGTAACGGAAATATGGATTTATAAATTTGAAATGGAACATGGATTTTAGCATATCTTCACAGGAAAGAAGTTCGCTACGTGAAGTCAACATAATCCAATTACTCTGGCACAGGGGTGTAATAAATTTCGATCAGGAAATAATAGTAATATTAGTAATTTATAATTTTATTATTTAACGAAATGAAAATTGCTGTGATATAGGAATATGGCTTCTAATAATTTTTCACATGGTCTTCACAAATTAAATGAAAACAGTGACATTAAATTCGAACGGGAACCATGATTAATTGCATTTTCTGTCTCCTTTCTACGGAAGTCTTGTTGAGCCAAAATTTGAGGAAATTCAAATTAAAACTGGAATCAAGCCTGCAAATTCACGTGATATAGGAATATGGCTTCTACTAATTCTTCATATGGTCTTCACAAATTAAATGAGAACATTGACATTAAATTCGAACGGGGACCAGGATTTGATAATAATAAATATTGTAACAAAAACTGGAATTCGACGAATGACTTGATGACAATATCATGACTTTGTTAATAAGAGAATCTGATCGGGAACTTAATTTTAACTTAAATTTTATGCTTATTGTCGGAAGCGAGTAATTGCATTTTCTTTCTCCTTTCTACGGATGTCTTGTTGAGCCAAAATCCGAGGAAATTCAAATTAAAACTAGAATCAAGCTTTTAACAAGAAGCCAATATAAGCTAATTTGTACACGGGAACATGCATTTTATTATTATTGAGGAATAACATAGGTAAATTACTAATGGATAAACAACTTCTGACTTTATTAACACGATGTTTCATTTACTTGAAAACGGTGTGAGTACAAACACCGAAACCTCGTGTTAATAAAGTCCGTAAGTAATTTACCTGTGTTATTGAACAATCGGCTTCTAAATGCCACTTAAATAAATTATTGAGGAATTTTGTTTCCATTTAAAGAGAGTTTGAATTTTCTCTTCCCTGTTTACGGAAATCTTGTTTGGCCAAAATTTGACTGTATCATAGATGACATGATGAACCCTAGGATGCTGGCGATCAGGAGACAAGCACAGCCCAGACAAGAAACAATGAATGCCCAGCCTAGTCCCACGGTACCATCGAATGGAAGACCAGTGGAATTTGCCACAGAGAGGGCGTACACGACGACAGTGATGGTGTTCGAGAGGACTGAAAATAATAATAATAATGCTAATAATTATAATAATAATAACAAAAATAATAATAATAAAAATACTACTACTACTACTACTAGTACTAATACTGCTACTACTACTACTACTACTACTACTTATAATAATAAAAATAATAATAATAGCAATTAATTATAAATTAATTATTAAAAATGATAATAATAATGAACCACGACCGCTGATATTCTTCCAAAGGAACATTTATTTTTTCAAATTTCTATAATCTTTCATTCTATGAAATGAATTGCAGATCTTAAAAGTTACACCACATCTAATAATTCGCTTTTTAAATCGAAAGTAAATATGACTGTGATCGAATTCGAGTCGCAATATTTATATAATCTAATGGAAATTCATGGGAAAATGAATATTATCAATTTGCACTGGAACATGGATATGAACCAATTCGAGCGGAAACATGGATAAAAAAAAAACTCAATACCGCAAACGGGCAAACGAAAGTCTTTCAGAAACAATAATTGGGAAGGAAAAAATAACTTACAGCTCAGTAAACATCCAGTAGAGGTCAAGTAACCCAGCTGTTTTCTTCTTTGTTCCAGGAAAATAAAGCCCAGTGCGGCCAAACCACTTCCGCCGGACCCTAATAACGCCAGCATGCATAGCGCACGTATCACAATATATATTCCTGTTAACCAAAAAATATAACATGAGTTTAGCAATTGGGCAGGGAAGGAGGAGTGGCCAGTTAAAAATCAGCTTTCGGATTCCCGTCAGCTAAAAACACAACGCCACAACAAATCAGCTTTCAGATCCGCGTCCGCTTAAAACACAACGTCACAACAAATTAGCTTGCGGATTCCCGTCAGCTAAAAACACAA
>JAVFBZ010011910.1:0-11976 GCA_032466195.1 Katharina tunicata | reverse complement strand
TATCCCGCTTTGTATTGAAGAGATAATTCTATTAATATTTCGCCTATGCGTTTCTTTTTTGACAGAGTATATATAACCAAAAACAACCTTTTACATTGTTCAAAAGAAGATCAGTGGTGGGCAGGAATTTCCCTGCCGGATAGGTTGCTTGGTGATATTGCCTTATCTTTGTAAGTTTTTATGTATAGAAAGTTTCTTTCCACAATATAGTCCTATTCGCATTTACAAAAGATTATAGTTGACATAATTTATGCTGCCCATCCAAAGTGCACAGATACACATTAGATTTAATGAAATTATAATAAAGAGAAAAATAAAAGTACGTGAAAGATAATCCAAACTTTCTAAGATAAAATGCGACGGAAATCCACAAGAGGAACGTCGTCTTGATGTTGAATCCTAACAATATATCAACTTCAAAATGTCAATTCAGCTGGATTAAATGGAGACTTGTTTTGAACAAATCGTCCTTTTCTTTATCGAACAAAATATGACATATGGTCCACTTCTCGCAAAATAGTTTGAACTACAAAGAAATGACTATGGCGGCACGCGATTTACATTAATCTGGTATTTAATCTGGGTATTAGTTATCCCAAAGGAATCGTTGAATGAAATGACCGCGGACCAATTTGACACACGGTTATCCAAGCTTTGTATCGAATTACCTGTTGCAACTATTAGTGCTTTTCCAACTCCTATTTCTGAATGTTGTAAGCCCTCTGTCAATGCTACGGCAGTTGAATACATTTGAATCTGTCGTTGAAAATCCTATTATAGCTAATATGTAATATCCTTTGTTCGGAGTGATTGTCTGAATTCTGTTTCATAGACATTTGACTTTTCCACGCCGTAGATTGGGTTTCAAACTGGATTCTTATATTGTATGAATAGATAAATTTGTGCTGATTGACTTTGTGTCGTTTTCAAAAAAATAATAACATGCTTTGTTATATTTAGCAGTTAAACACATGTTGACTTTGAATGAAAAAGCAAACAAGAGCACAAACAATTATACAAAAAGAAATGCCATTAGAATAGATTTTATTACTTTGGTGAAACAGAATGGGGATCATCTGTTTAGTCAGAACGAATGCCAAGTCTTGAGTATATATCAGTAGATATACCAGTTAGGTCGACTGAATTACAAAACTCTGTCAGAAGAGATATTGATGAGTTTTACCTTGGTTGATTTGCCAGATTGACAGTATGTGTCGGCCAAATCATCGGAAATAAAATACCTCAATTGGCTTATTAGCTTGGGCTATTTTGAAAGAAATGCTTCTCATAAGCCCATACAAGAACAAATCTCGCATGACATTCTTTCATTTTCTTAAGCGATATTTGCATTTACTTATTTGCCTCAAGATACTCTTCACGCTAGCTGTTCCTGGTCATAAAATTACTCACTATACGAAAGAATGGTTGATTGGTTGATAAGTGTTCTGAATCACCTTCAGCTATACTTGATCTGTAATAACCCAATAGTTCCACAGTTCAGTTATGAGTAATATAGAATGAGAGACAGTCCGAACAAGGAAGTCACTGATAATATATTTATAGTTCATCATGCAATCATCAGTTAAACATATACAAAGATTACAAGGCTAGCAGAGTTTATATAACACGCTGAGTTTATATGTTATATAAACTCTGCTAGCTTTGTGCTCTTTGTATATGTTTAACGAACGACGACATACTCAAGCCGAAATACATGATCTAGACCAAATAAGACTTTCTTGTTCGGATTTTCTCTTATTCTATAGAGAAGATGAAAGAATGTGAAATAAAAAAATGTATGAAGTTTGGTTTCGAGATCATATCCTCTTTTATTGGATGATTTTTCTTATCTGCAAATTTATAGCATACACAGGAGAGCAACTAGAAACCCTTGCTGCTGAGAGAGACTAGGCCGGTTTTAGATGTTAAGTGTCGTAAACCTAAGTCTTAACTCAATAAGGCTCGATTAGATGGCCAATCTCTGGTAACTAAAGAATGTTTAATTTACGATAATGATATCAAAGAGTCTGGTTGCCTGCAATATATTCGGCTTCATCAAGGTAATCATAGAGCTTAATTCTACAAACTCGTTCCTAATTAACCTTTTTCACGCTGAATAAACTATCGTATCCAGATGACCCTAAGCTTGTCATCGGGAACAATCTATCTGTTCATCCCAGATTGATTGTACAGATCGTACCTTTCTCGAGATTGGGAATACGAACACTAATGTAATGACAAGCCACCATTGTTGCTGTCGAAGTGCTGTTTCCCTGAAGAGGTGTTCTGGGAAATAAATCGCTAAAGTTTTACTACTTATTGTTTGACAATTAAACAGAAAAAAAGTTACCTAATCGTCTAAAACCAGCACGCAGAAATAACACTTCCTAGGTGAACAACAAGATGGACAGACCATACGGTCTCCCCTACAATGTGGGGATAACAAACACCTAACAAATGCAGGCATACCTGTTTAAACTTAGTGTTCGATGGAGATGAATTCCTTTTAGATTTCTCCACTGAAATGTCCGCTTGTTGACATATCCAATCGCTAACTAAATATTGCTGTTGACAATAGCTAATATTTGTCCTAACCACAGACGGCTATGACTGATTATTATTTAAACATTTGCTTTTGTAATCTAAAACATGCTCTCGTTCTTATAGCAAGCTAAATTTTGTAAGGCAGACCTGGATATAGGTGAGATGCCCACTTCATTCCAGTAAACAAAAACTTAAACCTGTCACTTCAAAATAGAACAGCATACAATACACACTTCAGAAATAACTATTAAACAGACTCTATTTTAACATTATTTCCAAATTACATAGCTCTAAGACAGTTTTCGTCTTTTAACGGTAAAAAAGCATTTATCTAGATTATCCCTTGAAATATATGATTTAGCTAGTGCTCATCAAAATTATGGATAAGTATCCTAAATTCGTTTGGATATTTTTTTATGGCTTATGGTTTTCTGATAGTTTTGCTCAAGACTGTGTCAGTCTGTGTGCACAAGTTCCCTACACTGCTGGAGCGGGAGTGGGGCGGGAGTGGGGCGGGAGCGGGGCGGGGACATGCAAGGGAGCAAGAGGTTGACACCTGAAGTAGACGCAACTCAATAAAGCTTTATAAGATTGCTGTTCTCTGGCAACTGAAGAATGTACATTTGGATAATGACGTTAACAAGTCAGGTTGTCTGTAATAACTTTGGCTTGATCAAGTTAATCACAGAGCATGTTTCGACATATCGGTAGGTAATTAACCCTTTTCCCGCTGAATCAAGTCTACTGTACCTTAAGCCTGTCATCTGGAAAGATTTATCGGTGGGGTCCTGACGTCGACTTTAGGCAAACTAAAGGACGAAATCGATATAACATCGACCTGAGCCGATTAAATGTGTAAGACAAAGAAATAGCATAACTCAAAGCTTTACCAGGCCAGATATATATATACAGTGTATGGCTATTTAGTCAATTTCTATCCTGAGATATGATATAAAAGAAGCCGTGCCGGACTAAAAAGGATATTAAATAGCAAAAGCTGTTTACAAATCTCTAAAGTTTCCTTAGAACAATGACTACTTTCATTTTTTTCCTATATAATAAAATATAAGACTCCATGTGGTTTTTGACTGATTTTTTTCTTTCTCTTCAGTTTTTGATGTCTCTTCTGGAAAAAAATAAAGCAATGTTATTCTTGAGAATAACTGCTACATTGATGTGGTAAGTGGCCAGCTGACTGTATGCTTTTAATTCATATTTCAAAAGACAAAGATGTTTAAAATTATATAGCACATTTTGATTTTGATGAGTTTCTCGCGATACTCGCGTTTGGTTACGATATCTATATTGTTTTGAATTCGTAATGTTGTTTGGATAAATCAGACAAACGCGAAAAGCAACTACTCTAACGTACACAAATAACAGTTTTGTTTCTGTTAGTGTACGTTTTTGTTTTCATAATGTTTTTGATAAGTTTGAACAGCAAGAAGTTATAACCAAAGTCTGTCATCTGACAAGTACCTTATCCCCATGTACCACTATGTCTGTGCTTAAGGTTGTCTGGATAAATTGTGCCGACGAGAAGATGCGATTTATAAATATAATTACCTTGTGGGATAATCATTATAAGCGTCAACATCCATACCTGTTGATAATCTGATTACATTTAGTAATTACTGTAGCTGTATAGGCAGCGGAGATAGCGGATGTTTACCACCGGAAATTTCAACGCTTATTCAGTTCATGTCAAGACATCATTCAATTTTGGGCATCAGCCCAAAGGCTCTGTGCCAACATTCATTAAATAGATAGAGCAGTTTATACCTTTATCAGACATTACTCACAAAGGATGTCTGCGAAAACACATAGCAGTTTACACCTTTACTAAATCTTACCTCCAGAGGCTCTCTACCAAATTCATACCCCCAAAGGTTCTCTACGAAATTCATAGATCAGTTTACACCTTTACCAAACCTTACTGCCGAAGGCTCTCTACCAAATTCATAGATCAGTTTACATCTTTACCAAACCTTACCCCAATGGCTCTCTACCCAATTCATACCACATCTTACCCCCGAAAGGCTCTCTACCAAATTCATACCACATCTTACCCCCCAAAGGCTCTCTACCAAATTCATAGAGCAGTTTACACCTTTACCAAACCGTACCTCCAAAGGCTCTCTACCAAATTGATAGAGCAGTTTACACCTTTACCAAACCTCACCCCAAAGGCTCTCTGCCAAAGTCATAGAGCAGTTTACACCTTTACCAAACCTCACCCCAAAGGCTCTCTGCCAAAGTCATAGAGCATTTTACACCTTTACCAAACCTCACCTCTGAAGGCTCTCTATCAAATCCATAGAGCAATTTACACATGTTGATCAAACCTTACTCCTGAAGGCTCTCTACCAAAGTCATACATCAGTTTATACCTTTACCATACTTAACTCTCAAAGGCTTTCAACCAAATTCATACAGCAGTTTACATAGTCGCGTTTATTTAAACAAGTGAGGATAAAGAAATCAATGCTCGTGCCAAAACTTGACGACGATTTAAGCAACTTGTCAAGGATTTATTTTATTGCAACTCAAACAAGATCTGCATAACTTTTAACGTTCGTCAGCCTGCACATTTCTTTGTAGGACTTAATTGTATCAGATTCAATTCCCTAGGTCAATTTAAGCGTTTCTGCCAACTAAAACATACATGTCACTATAAATACACGTTACTTGAATGGGACAGATATCTAAGAAACAATGAACACATTAACAGCAATATGTGATAAACATTCGGACGGAATTTGTGAATACTGACCCAGAAAATTTACATATAACTTAATTTGTTTAAAAAAAAAGAATTTGTGTATTGATTTCAAGTTTTTAAAATGTATTTATTGTATTAAGGTGTGTTATGATAACTATGATAATTCTACTAACTTGAAAACTGTCCAAACAAGACTTATTTGCACCAAATGTAGATCCTATGGAACCCCTTTAACGTCCGGGTCAACAGGTCAAGTGAATGAACTCAGAGGACAGTAAGATATGATTGTTGCCCAGACGTCCACATAATGAACCCAAGACACTTAGGGTGCTTGTTGGTGATCGTTTTCCTTAGAAAATGTAACTATGAAGATAATCTAAAAATATAGCAACAGCAGTACAGATTGAAACTAGCAAGCCAAGAACAAAAACTAACGTAAATGTTTTTTCCTAAGGAATGTATGAACATTTAAAAGGACTTTATCATGTTGAACAACGTTTTTGGAAGAATTGTGTTCATATAAAGATACGACCATATGGCTTACAGTGAAACATAGGAGCCACTTGTTGTGGGTTTTGACTGTTGACTTCTCACGACTATACAGGGATTGGTAGGTGAAGTGTATTGATTGAATAAAATATTGTTTTTTAGTGTGCTCTTACGTTTATAAAGAGATGTACTGCTTGGTTTCGTAGTTACTGACATATTCATACACATTAATGCGTATACCTAAGGTATACGAAGGTTTGGGGTTAAACCATCGCGGGTCTGGTTCTTCACAGTTTTCCACCAAAACACCAGCTATGGGTCGACTTCATAAAAGTGATAAACTCGGGGTATTCCAATTACGTGTGTTTACCTACCGACACAATATCATCCAATAATTATAATACAAATTTGTTTATCTTTCCGTATAAGTTCATACGCCAATCTTTGCCGTGACTTTTGTCCTAAACAATGCGTCATTGCCGATAAAATGGCCGAGCAGCTGGATTGAATGGTAATTCTATTTGAACAGATGATCGCTTTCTTCATTAAAAGACAATACACGTGGGAGTACTGTCTTCGGAGAGAATTGGAGCTGAAAGAAAATGTAAAGGAGACAGGTGTTTTCCACTAGTCTCGTGTTTAAACTTGAGATTAGCTTAATATGTTATCTCGAGGCTTCGCTGAATTGTTAACATGAACCCCATTGCACGTTCGTCTTAGCTTACTTTCATTTTCTGAAATCAAATTCCCGTCACTACTTTGTTCTTATAGAATGATTTTGAACGTACCTTGTCTGGTCCTGCAGTATTGGGGAAGTAGTGTAATGCATTTTAATGAAACAACTTCGTTCATAAGAAGGTTAATAAGTAAGGTTTTCACATTATGGAAAAAAAATATTTGGTAACAAAAATGTAACTGTCTTTCTACTTGCGGCAAAAACAGTTTCGGAAAGTCTCAAGATCAATTTCACTTATCCCTTCAAGTTTAATAACATGTTTGTATAACACAAACAAGCAAACTTATGATCGAGATATCATGCCATTATATATCGTATTAAGGGATTAGGGAAATCGAGTTTAAGCTTAGTCAGACAGATGCCAAGTCTGGAGGAGACACTAGTAGATATAACAGTTTGGTCGACTGATTTACAAAACTCATTTAGAAGAGATATGAATGCATGTTACATTCGGTGGTTAGCCAGATTGAAAGTATGAGTAGATATAATCAACTGGAAGGAGGTACCCACTTTACTTGTAAGCTGGAAATATTTGGCAGAAAGTCTCTTCATAAACTAATTTAAGCATTTAAGAATTAATTGGTTTAAAAACCAATTTTATACAGCCTATCTTCTGTACTTGTGGACATTTAAATTGAGTTTGGAGTGGACATTATTAGTTGGTCTGACACAGTTTTTTTTCGAGAAATGCAAAATGTTTTTACTCGTTATTAAAAACTTTTCTTATTTTACAGACGGAAGTCGCCATCCAATCCGCCCGGCTGGCCTGGTATAACCCAAAATACGTTTCTCGTAATATTAATGTAATATCCAACAACATCAAATAGCATCCAATAAACAGAAATTATAAGAACAGGAAAAGGGTTGCTTGTATAATTTATTTCTACTCGACATTTGAATCTTCCAAACTAAATTGAACACATTGTATTGTTTTGGCTGTGTACCCACCAATTATTGGGTGGGTATTTAAAAGAAGGGGACAATAACAACTAACCAATGGGTAAAAATGGAATCAACACAGGTTGACGCTACTGAAATCACACATGGAATTGTTTCAGAAGGTCTTTTAAATATCAAGCTGTAAGGTTACACAACTCATCGGGTGATGACATAAAAACACCTACATTATCTCCCCTTGAAAAATAACAACTGTTTTTGAAAATATAAAAGATAGAAAGCGCACAAAGCTTCAAGGTCAGTTAAGACAAGATGTAGCTATGTTCGTGTGACTGGCATCACCAGTTTCGCTGTTCTTTCACATTATTTCCGAGAATTTCTATTGTTTTCGGTCAACTTGAACTACTTATTACATTCCTTTGTGACATGCATGGCCTTTTCAAAAAAGAATTGGATAATATTTCCCAGCAAATGTGCCGCATCATTCAATCATAAAATAACGTCACTTCTCCTTATTCTTCATGCTGATTGATTTTCTGCAGAACGTGAAACAGCAGAGATAGCTGCAAAATGAGGTCAGAATAAAAAAGGGATGAATTGTTCTGTCAGAGACTGAAGAGGTCGGTGTACAGACATTGTTCAGAAATAATCCATACCTGCATACGAATAACATATGTAGAAGTTCAACCACACACCTACTTGCTGCGTTGAACTAAACCACTTTCAGATTTAAACTGCCGTAAACCTACGTCTTGAACAGTAAGGTAAGGCAATGACGAAATGTTACCATGCAACATAGGCTGGGTGGGAGTTTCCATTGTCGTGGTGCTCTCTGTGCTAAGGGGTACCAGGAAGCCGATTTGTTGTGGTGTCTTACTTTCCGTCCTGCACATGTGCTGTGGTGTCTTTACTGTTGTCAGTGCCAGGCTTATCACAATGATGGTCGCAGCTAACATCTGTCTTTAATCTGAATTCATTTAGCTATGACATTATTTGCAGAAAAATCGAAGGTGGCGTGTGTTTCATCTGGTCAGCACCTAAAATGTAAAACTGGTAACACGCCTTCAAGTGAGCTGATTGTCTCTTGCCAGCTTATCACTGGTGTAGTTTTTCTCAAAATGTTGCTTTAAACTCGGTTTGAACGAGTCCACGCCGGCGATGAGCGAACAAGAAACCAGAAGCTCGTAGCACGACTCTTTAATAAGTTACCATGGACCCGGCCTATCTTCTATCACAATGTTTCATCTATCTTGCACATAAATAGACACTCCTGAATAAAAGCTTTGATATCTATCTGATCTTGGCTGGATCATTCAATTTACATCCGAGTTTTTGCATGGGCGAATAGGTGGTTTTGAGTGTCGATGATCTTTTCCATAAAAGCAAACAAACTTTAGCAGTATACTTAGCTTTATGACCTTCACAAAATGTATAAATATAATTCGGAAAATACGCATAGTTTCCGAAAGACATAACCGTTTAAATTTAAGGTCTTCAAAAACAATGTTAAATGTAATTACCTTCAAGAAAAGCATTGTTGCTCCAGTCCACGTCGCTAGCCACTGTTTTAGAATTCATAGATGCAAAAGATATAGTCAATAAGATAGGATTACAAAGTACAATTTCTTATATACACCTGGGAATCTGGATAACGCCTGGATTAACTCCACCAAATAGGATTACTCACTAATAAACTGTACGCCGCATTTTGTTGCATTTCGAAAAGTATTTTATTTTAAATCAAAGAACTGAACACAAAATACTAATTGTCAAGACACACATTGATACATTGGCAATACCCGATATGTGCGCGCCCAAAATACACTCAAGGGATGCCTGAATCTAATTTGAAGTGTGCTACCTTACTAGTTGCGTTTTAACGTGCTGTCGCCCTTCTCCAATAGTATAGGACTGTGTCGGGAGTTGAATTTGCGCTGGCTGCAAGAACCGTTCGGAATCGCTGGATATCGCGTCTGGAGACCAATCAAAGGTCTACTACTTAAGGTTTTGTCATGGTGTATTGATGTGTCTTGCGTGATTGTAAGATCGACCTCGTGTCGGTTCGGAACGATTTGAATGGAAAAAAGTTCAAGACGGAGTTCTTCGGAAGGGTTTTGGTACCTCATTTCGACAATCATGTCCTTTTGACGAAAACGGCCTTCATGGATGACTACGCCAGACCACACGAAGCCCACGTGAGAGATGTCTTGAGGCAACGCGATAACAGCCTATCTCAAAGTCCTGACCTAAATCCCATAGATCGTGACTTTTTGCGTACAACAATCAGGTAGCGAAACGCCCCAGTCCAAACTGCAAGAAAAAGATGCGGCGTCCTGAATGAGGCAAGTGGATGCTGCCAACCTTGCGCGAAGAGAATATACAAGATAGGGACTTCATTAATGGCATATTGTTGTTGACATACTATCCCTATAATGTCATCACCATTGGGATATATTGATTTTATAGCCCCGAAGTTTTCAGGGGACTAAGGCCTTTTATCCATGTGTAAGAAATATGGTTAATTGTGTTCGTCGGTGTTAAGCACACAGTGAAGAAGAATTATAAGAATTCGTCATGCTGTCGGAAAATGGTTATGATGATAAAAAGGCCGAGCAGCTGGATTCAATGGTAATTGTATTTGAACGAATCGGTCAGTCTCTTTGTGGTAAGGCGATAGTCATAGGACTCACTTCTCCCTAGAGAATATGAGTTGGAACGACAGTGCTAACACGACAGGTGTTTTCCATTAGTTTGATGTTTAAACATGGTATTAATTTTCCCTAGGATCTGTTGCATTAAGTCAGCGCGGACAATTTCGCACACACTTGTCTATGTGTATTTTGACTTTATAATAACTAAGAGAATGTCTTGAATTTACATTTTTAGACGCCAAAGAGGTACGTATTGGTGTATTCATGCTTTTCATGATAGATACCAGCACTAAAATAAATAAATCATTTTGTAGTTTCTGTACAGCCCACAGTGCTCAGCATATCAAACAAAAAGGTGGGTTTTCAGATGAACTGAGGTCTTTCGAACTTTAACCTCCCCAAGTCTTACTGTGAAGCTGTCAATGTATTGTTGACAACAATCTATTCTAACTAATTTTAATACACTTTCTTTGGATTCATGGTCCTTATTTAATTCCATTGACAAATTGACAGATTACTAATATGACACGATTTAAACATATTTGTACTGATTAAAATTGTTTTCCAGTTGAAGCAGCCATTAACTTTTGCTATTTGTTTTCAAATAAATATAATTTCTAATCCAAAAACATGCAATAGTGTACCAAAATGGTACAAAACAACAGACATCTCCACAGAATATATTGTATTGATTGGGTTAAATAGAGCATTGGTCATCAACTTAGTCTGCCTACATATCAAGTCTTAGAAAGTCCAAGAAATTAGTAGATGTAGATATAACAGTTTGGTCGACTGAATAACAAAATTCAATTAGAAGAGATAAAGTCTACGCTAGTTTGCCAGAATGATACAACTAAATTAGGCTTATTGGCTTATGAAATTTGATTTATTTTGGCAGATCGCTTTTCATAAACGAATTTATTTCAAAGAAAATAGTTTGAACAAAGATGTTTGATATATCAAGTAGACCAAGTACTGTTTCGTAAATAACTATCCGGAATTGTGAAATCATGAAACACCGTCAACTGGAATAATAAAGACAAATGAGAATTTGGAATAGAATTATTAAGAAGGTGTTCCGTCCCACATGGAGTATGATGAAGTTCAAGCAGCGGCTTTCGTACTGCATATGGCGAGCGACCGAGATAGTTTCAGATGTAACGTATCGTATACTAAAAAGCCTTATCTCGTTAATGTGTACAATACATTGTTTAGGACTATAGCTTAGGATCAAAGTAAGCTATTGGGCATACATTTACATGACGGTGAGTAATTAACCGGTGTACAGTTGAATAGGGTATAATTTTGGCTACGCTTGTCATCCGGAAGAACTGATCGCCTTGTCCTAAGATGTGTTACTTTAAACTTCAAAGCTGGCGTCAGACTGAGCCGACTTAACGTATAAGAGATAAACGAAATATGACAAAGGTTAAGCAGACAAGGTATATGTTTATTTACTGAGATATGTTTTGAATGGAAATGAACATAAAAGAAACCGTCTTACAAGCTGGTTACAAATCTCAATACAATGACTTCAATCACAGTGAAAACGTTTGTCTGACCAGGTCAATGATCCGTGATGCTCCTTATTCTTGTCACTAAAGTTCTATATGGCAGTACGAATTCCAACAATCTTGGGTCACTTGTGTGCATTGGATGTTTACTTAGACAAGGGCCAAAAACATAAGTGAAAGAAGTGTATTTGTCACTATCAATTTGTTTGTTCTCTGTTCTTTTCAAGCTTTTTGTAAAATGGCTTTCACTTTCATTCAGATTTTAGGATGTTTAGGATGTTGCTTGAGGACTATACATTCTCAGATATACAAATAATTTTTGTCGATATGTGTTTTTTTTAGATAATGTTACGGACCTATATATTAGATTTAGTGGAAGCGTGTTATACAAGTCCGCAACTGCGAGATCTGAGATCTCCCGTT
>JAVFBZ010011899.1:1477-11977 GCA_032466195.1 Katharina tunicata | reverse complement strand
TTAGAACGAATGGACCAATATCCTCCAAGCATATCTTCGTTATCAGTTGTTTATCATAATGCATAGTGGGTGAAACAAGGGTCGATTGATTAAATATTTCACAACAGGTCGTTGTGGGCATTGTGAGGAACCGGTTATAACCTGGACTTACGTTAAGAAAACAAAACTTAAACAAATGAATAGGCAGTTGAGCCCGGATTACGTCCATGGTGCATTGCGGTAAACATCTGCTGACGTAGTTATGGATGTACCCAATTATAGTGTCTTGACTGGACAAGATTATTTTTCAACTTAATGCACTATATGGATCATATTGGCCCTTGCGTTCCCTGTCCCTTTCCTCAGGTTGACAATGTATTCAATCGCAACGATATTTAACGATACGTATTTGTCAATGGTTCAATTAAATGGAAACTTTAACTACACCGTAACATAAGACATTATGAGTAAACATCTTCGCTGGTTGGTTTTTACCAGGCTTCTTCCCGGTTTTCCACATTGGACCAGCAACACAAAATGGCGATGAAATACTCTTGAGTAGGATATTAAACACTAACGAAAAAAATGAATGAATGAATAAAACGTCTGAAATTGACGAATTGAGATGAGATTACCACTTACTGTTAAACATAAATGAAATAATCAACCGCCGGATTATATATTTTTTGATAAACATGGTATATTTTTGCCAGCGGTGATAGGGATGCAAACTATAACACACGTAGTTTTAAGTTATGCCCACAAATGATAAAAAAAATAAAAACAATTAAGCAATTTTCTCTCTTTTCGCTGGATTTTTTTTTTTTCATATTAAGAAGATTCACTTGTTTATCTGGGGTGGACGCAATGTCATATTAATAGACTCTGTAACTGATAAATTAAGCTAAAAGATTATTTTACTGTCAGAAGATGATAACAAAATTAATATAATTTCGCAATTTTCTCTCCTGTGCTGGACATTTTTGTGTGGTGTGGATCACATTGCAACATTAAAGACTTTCTTAACTCATAAAATTCAGGAAGGGAACCATTTAATGTCAGAAAACAGTCAAATAAAATGGGTAAAATCGTGTTTTTAAACCATGGCGTTAATTTTACACATATCGTCGGTGTTGGCATTGCTTATGTAGGAAATCGGACCTAGATCGTGGGAAGCCGCCCTTAGGGTAACACCAGCCTTCTCAAATGCTAATGGTTCACAATACCCTTAATTAGCACAGAGACGTACTATGAAACTAATAAAGGTCGTTTTACGGAACTTTTTTTGGACACAAATTAAAATGGGTAAAATCGTGTTTTTAAACCATGATGTGAATACGCTGTTTGTAATCAACGATATTAATATCTGGTAAACTATTTTGGTGTTCTTCAAGTTTTTGCCTGTGATTATTGAAACTCTGAAAACGTATATATATGTTTCATTTGGTTCTGATGTCCAATATCATCAAACCAAATTACTTCCAATAAACATTTCATTCCGTTTTTTTGTTCTAGACAATTCGAATCAATTTCACTCCAGCGAATATCAACTGTGTTTTATTGTTTTTGCTCGATAGTATATCCATAGTTATATTCGACATGTTATTTCGATAGTGGCTAAATTATTATATCCACAGTTATATCTGACATGTTATTTCGATAGTGGCTACATTATGCCCCAAAATATTTCTAATCGGAGTGTGTGTGTAATCAACATCAGACATATATATTGGTTGACTCTGTGCATTGGGCAAGTCACAATTTATGTGTAGATTGCACTGTTTATAGATGGTAAAGGTATAATTTTCACAACCTGAACATGTCTACTTATCCACGCCTTTTCAGTAAGGATAATTCACCTGTTTCACCATCCATTTAGAAGCATTATCACTCATGTTTGGCCTATTCTATTCACTTTACTTCTGTTTTTGACCCATGACCTTGGATGAATTGAACTTGAGAGTGATGAATGTTAAAAATTATTAAACATTAAAATTGTTAAATTGATAACGTCCCCAGTAGCTGATATACTGCTGAATGTGGCGTAAAAACAATTTCATAACTTAATCAACATATAAGGTGTTAAACCCGTTCTTTAAAACAATTAAATGCTGTTATTTTGTTAAGCCGGACACCATGCATTCTATTCTTAGTAATCATTCATCGATGCCCATTTATTACGGAACGCCACGCTTTAGTATTCTTGTGATTGATGTTCGAATTCTCTTATTGCTGGTAACAAATTACATTTTCGTTTTTTTTATCTATTACTTTTATAGCAGTCCAATCATTTTAGTTTTCGCTTAACTTCTGACGTATTGGCTCCAAGTCAATCGGACGTTCTCGAGTGTACTGCGCACATCACCACCACTTATCACGACCCATTCTAAAATAGAGAATCAAATCATTCTCCCTCCCGTCGAGTCTTTGGCTCTAAAGTTTGAACTGGCCTTCTTTTTGTTCACCTGGAGTAAATTTATAGCTGATTACGTGGTACTGCTTTCCGGTTGTACGTTGTTTATTTTATTTATTTTTGTTGTTGTAATTAATACATGTGAAGCCAGCCCCCACCACCCTACAAAAAAGAAATCGATATCTATCGAAGTAATTGACCAGAAATAATTAGTGTGTACAATTTCGCTGCCTGATCACTAAATGTTGTTTTTTGCCTCAAAAGGACTGGATCACGCAGACATGGAATCTGGTTTGGTTGTTGACACGCAAGGGTATTATATCAGTAGAAGTAGGTTTTGATTAACACACGAAATCAAATGATCCAAATAATTCACTTTCCAGCAATTTACTCAAATTAGTACCACTTTCCACGTAATGGGTTTTTGAGTGTCTACATAAGGTACATTAGGGAATATTACCAATGACTACGAAGATCATTGGATTCCGTCCATCACAGCCAGTTTTACCCAAAACAGCGTAAATGTACATTTTGTTTTATAAAATACATACCGGTCTGTTTACAAAACATGCTTTATTTTAACGACAGTATTTTTTGCGTAATATATTCTTTCAGGTAACCGTCCAGTCTCCTTGCTATAGCTCTTTTAATTGATCTTTTATTTGTGTTCGGAATGTCTATGCCTGTTCGATAAATTTGTCAATATATCCAATGATTCGTAACTGATTTGAAGTTCAAGAGAAAGTGTTATGTTGTCAATAACTCGCGGCTAAGGTATACGATCTCTGGCATAACCTTCGGTTTTAGTAGGAAAAATACTGCTGACTGTAGTTTGTCGATTGTAGATTATTTCCCTATCTGACTAGAGCTATTATGCTAAGAGCTAACATCCATGATGTCCTACTTAGCAATGGAGGAACATTCCAACGGATAAAACATGAAGTGGCTTATCACTGTATAGTTTGATTACAGTTGCCGAACGTCGTTGCTTTATACACTAAAAAACCACACACACACACACAAAAAAAACAAACAACAACAATCGATCGTATTTCCTCGGGTTGTATTTAAAATGTACACACTCTTGGAATATAATTAAGAAATGAAAAATTAAAGAGTAAAAGAAAATTTATCTAGGTAGCGGCTTTGTAAAAGAACACTGAATCCGTTTTCGTTTTTGAACGAGCTTCACAAAAAAAACGAGCACAAACAATTAATCAACAGATGGCACGCAATGCTAGTTGTTATATTAATTTCTGATTGAAAACACTGTTTATGGGTAAAAAAAGTTTTGCGAAATGATTTGATTTCCAAAATAAATCAAGGGTATATTTTCCTTTCAGAATGGAGTCATATTGATCAGCTGTTATAATTTAAATATGCCTTGATATTCGTATTGTTTTTCCTGATCATCCATTCGCTGAAATGTATCACGTGTCAGGGCAATGTTGGCACACTGCCAGTCGGCTCGGGCCAGCGACACTAAAGAAAACGTCACGGCATTCCAAGTACTTCTGCTGTCAGTGAACTAACCTGATGTAGATTTTTTTTTTTCAATCAATTATGGTTGGTCGGAAAAGGCGGACTATTCTGATCCGGATCAGATTAAGTCCACCTGCCCGTGCGCATGCGATCATAAATCTGATCAGGACAAACGCCAGCTCACACCCACCAATTTTAAATATTCACCCGTATACCCAACCAGCCAGAGGGTGTAACGAATGTATCACCATGAAGAGCTTTAACACAGCAGCATTAAAATAAAGGAAAAGCCGCCGGACACATATGTGCCTACAGCTTGTGTTGCGCAATATTCACCGCTCGAAGCGCACAAAAGTACAAAATCAAAGCAGATTTCAGCCCCTTGAGCACGCTTTTGTGGAGCTCTTCAGTGAAGGAGGTAGAAAGACGTTACATTGTTTTTGTCGGCTGCTCCAAAAGCATTTTTGCATGTCACGGAAAACAGTTTTGACTCAAAATAAAGAGCTGATTTACAAAATCGAATTGAAAAGGGTATATTAAAACGTGTTTAAACCCATCAAAGCCTTATTTAACTATATTTTCTCTTGACTTAATAACAAAAAAAACACATTTTACTGTAATAACAACATTATTGCATTAAAACGAGCAAATACGTTTAAATGTGAATTTTAAGACGCTTCTGATTTGAAATCCAGCATTTAGGTTGATTTGAGATGTGTAAAAAAATGTTGAATTGCTACTTTCATTTCGATAATAATAAAGAGTTGAATCTTCTATGAGCATACATACAAAAATATTTTTGAAACAGACAAAAAACAGACAAAAAGTTTCACAGCTTTGAATTCGTGAGACAGAAAATCTCCACAAGAGCCTACTCAAAAAAAGGCTATATTTTGAAATTGTGGACATTTTGGATCAATGATTTGTTCAGCATATATTGATTATTACAAAAAAAAGTTGCCGTCCGCCAAGTGCTTTTGTCCGCCAAGTGCTTTTGAATGTGAATAAATGTATTCCTGTTCCTGTACTGTCTCTCTAGCCGCTTCTAGATCTGATCGCGCGGTATCTGCTAGGTCGTGCAAGATATATCTCTGAGGCCATTGGGACATGAGAAATTTTGAAGTATTCTCGTACCCTGTCACCAAACTCGTACATTTTACCTTAGTAATAATACTTTTAAAAAGATAGGAGTTTAGGGACTAGAGTACCACCTCAGATATCCTCGTACATTGGATTTGTATTTATTTAAAAACACAAGTCTCTAATAAGGCACGCAGTTTGGTATGCCATACAATAGGGATAAATCACTTGCTTACATGATATTTCTGCTCTTGTTCCTATGCAACCATAAAGCCCGTTCCATAGTACATTCGTACTTTGTTGGTATTTGATAAAGAAATAAAAGAGAAATTTCTCTGCGAACAGGTAAACTACGACGTTTTTTTTTAAATGTGCTGCTGTACACGCCTAGGCATGGTCGTTAAGTAGAGAGGAACAAATATTTTAATTTTTTGGGGTTTATTAACAAAATAATGCTAGGGTAGATTTATCATTTATGTATAAAGAACTATGTGTTTATCGACTTAGGCATTGGGTCTTATGGACCACAGACAGCCACAAGCCTAAGACATCAAATGAGTGGAGCAAATTAGGTACCGGTACCGAGCAAAATTGCAACGAGAGAACAAAAACACTGAGAAGTTACATATTCGTTAATGTTAAACTAGTACATTTGCACTCGTCTTGTTTTGATGGCGGTAAGAGATATATTGCAATAAAACACATGCTAATTGAAACTGCTGTACTAATAAAAAGGTGATACAATTAATATTTTATCACAGTGGGATAATTTTAAAGACTTGAACAATAAAAACTACCCCTAACATAATTCTTAAAAATCCACGTTTTTGTGTTAATTTTGGCAGTTTATTTTTTTGTCTATAAGCAGGACATTTTGGGTCAGTTTGTACGGAAAAACTGGTATATGTTTCGAAGAAGGGCATCACCAGTCTGAAACTTGCAGGTAGATATCCCCTATTTCGGCCAATTAAAGTACCAGACGGCTAAAGTAAGTTCCCAGTTCTTTATTCAGCTGAAATTGGTTACCTATATGCATCGATATTGGTTTTAGAAAAATAGAGCCTCTTACGAAGGTTTTGAGAAGCTGAAGTATGTATCTATATGTTTTCTCGAGATGCGCCTTTAGGTTATCCAGAACAACTCGAGATTCAGGTCTTAGAAACTTGTCTCTGAGAATTGATCTAGAACAAGAGATAATTTATCGACTTTAATTAGTCGATATCCCTGTGCCAGTGTGATTACTCTTGACAAAATATATGTTCATTAGCTCAGTAACAAGATAGTGTGATACCCATTTGGTTTGAGTTATCACCAGGAGTGATACATAAATTTGGGATTATCAATATGAAGGACAGTTGATAAGAAATGACAGTTTATTCAGATTATTAATCTAGACTGTTCGGTTTGAGATTGACATTAAAACGTTTGTTGAGACAGTTTTATGGGAAAGCAGTTTGAGTTGCCGTGGATGCCTCTGACATTTGAACCCTCATATCTTTAACTTACTTAAAGAAACACAATTTTCCCTGGTTTCTGCTTAAGTTTCCTATATCTGCCGACATGAAGAGATACAGTCCTTCTTTTCAGCTCAAACTGATACAAATGTAGAATAAAGATAGGTGATCTACTATATGTGACAGTATTTATTGTATATAATTATTCAACGGTGTGGCATCAACCAACAAGTTTTGTACAGCAATGATACGAAAACCCATTTACCAGATTTGTACTTGTCTGCTTGAGGCTTTACGGCTCTCCTTTTCGACACAAGAACTGGGCTTTGAATAACTGTCATTCAAGACTAATATTTCTTCGCAGAATAGTTGTTCTTTTTGGGTTGTAAAGCCCAGTTAGATACAATTGAAAATAGTTTCCTTTTAGAAGCGCACTTGTAAAGGAACGGGATAGGAAATCTCCTAAGAAATATTGTATTTGTCATTATCATGGCAAACTATATTCATGGCAAAACGTACTAGTATTGTCCGTGTGGTTCTAATATATGGCTACTCAATGATAAATTGAGATTTTCCTGTACATCAATAGTGACTGAACGCAATTCGGAAACAACTTATTTATCATTCGTTTATTGTGTGAGGTTGTAAGAGAAATATGTTCAACTGCCATTCCTGCTTCGTGCCAGATCCTTTTCATTAAAGCTTGCAAGAAAATACAGGAAAATCGACTAATTGTTTTATTGACAGCGGACCATCTTAAAAATCCTTTGTCAGGTGTAGTTAGCAAGCAGAATATCAATAATACAAACATATAAATTACAACGCATTGTTAGCGAGCTGTTGTTCTAGGTCCACATCATGACACGACTGTCAGACGATTTCTTAGCATGTATCGAACATTCTGTTTTGACGACTTGGCTATAGTGGCTGATGGTCCAGAGGCAACTGAGATCTCGGGAATCGTATAAGTAGGGTAAACTGGGTACCGAGAAAAACTGCAATCAAATAAATAAAGACTCTGGCTAGTTGAACGTACTTTTGCAATCTCTTCTTTTGATGACGGTAAAGTCTTTATTGCCCAACGAACACAAATTAAGTGCAGCGGGTAAAATAATTCATAATTATGAATGTTGTAGACTAGAACGACGGTACATATTGGTAAACATAACCTATTATTTGTTTGTATTTTGACTGTTTTTTCTTTATTCTTTCTTTAAAACGACAGTTTTAGTACATTATGTTTAAAAAAAAAAATGTCAATATGTTTCGAAGAAGGAAACACCAGCGATTACAAAACCTTCAAGTAAATATCCCATATTTTGGACGAGAAACAGACCAGCTATTTTGCGACTGAAGGCGTATCCGATTAACCCTTCAGAGTATTTTCCTATCACTTGTTACAACATATGTTTCCATTATAACACTAATGATCTACAAGGGAAGAATTCATACATGCTCAGCCCCTTCGCGACAAATTGTGAGATTTCAGCCGTTTTCGAACTCTCCTGTGAAGCATTATGTATAAAGAGAACAGTATATTTTGTTCATTTTTCGATCAAGCCGCAAACGGTTGGTGAGTTCCAATTTTATAAGGTTTTGTACAAGCCATAATTCAATACATCTATATAACCAGCTATGCTATTTATTATTAAAATGTGTAAAACTATAAAATGTATACAGGAACAATTCCTGGTGTCTGACTTAGTTCCATTTGTCAAGCTGTACATTAGGTAGTGATGGATGACAAAGGGATAGGGGTTGATATTTATGTCCATGTTGTTACCTACACTGCACCAAAACGAGTTTCCACAATGATACGCGTGCCTTTCTTGTGTTTTTAACACAGATTTATAAAACACAAAGAGCATATTTTTGTAATAACTGATTAGTTATGTTTCAGCTGAAACAAAATTGTTAACTTGTTATGCATTTCCAGCATTTAGACTATTTATGTTGTCTTAGTATTGACTTACAGGTATATGCTTTGGATGGTAAATGTAAGATAAATCAACACGAACAAATATATATATATAATGAATTTATCTATAAATTGGAATAGTAACACGGGTTACTTATTTTTTGGGGTGATTTATTTTCACAGAGATAATGACTTTGTTTCACATAAAATTGGAAATATAAGTTTGAAGGACTGTTGAACAAGAATGGCAGATTATCCATCGAATCTACTGCAAACGTTTAGAAAGAGGTGAATCTCATGTCATCATTTAACAAATGAACATGTTTGGAGTGAGATTTATGATTTAAAAGTTTGCTGATAAAGAGTTATGAGAAAACTGCTTGTTATTGTAGATTCCTTTGATTTGAAGAGATAAAGTGGTTTATGCAAAAATACGTGTCTAATCGAGATATGCTATGTCTTTAAAACAATGTTTTGCATACTGGCGTAACATTTGTTCAGAAGCGCTGTCGCTATGACAACATGACATAACACGACCATCAAGATTCCAAATGGAAAAGTATAAAAGCAGACAGGGTAAAGGTCAATATTATTATAACACATGTGAAATTTATAACGGTTACATTACTTATTACAACACGCATAGCGAATGGAATGAGAATTGATCTATTTTACTGACTACAGTATCAAATAATTTCAGGATAATTGGTTGATTATAATTGTTATTGAAAACTGTTCAGATCAGCTTGGCGAAAATGAGAAGTCTATGACAGCGTTTTAGATTCTCTTCAAGATGGCCCTTAACAATAATTATGGGTTTTCTTTCTTTTGCTTGGAAAAGGGGTATACTTTTCTCGAATAATTGACTTATTGGTGAATATATTAGTATTGTGATCCCTCAAATAACACTATTAACAAGTAAATTTTCTTTTGTCGAGTAAATTTGATACAGAAACAAAGAAAAGAGATCGTTTCTTTTCTTGCTTGATTTCATTATACCTATTGTTTCTGTGTGAATTATAAAGCATAGAAAGCTGTCCGTTTATAATTGCTTTCATTTGATAAAAACAATTGTAAGAGTCGGCGTAAAACCATGTTACAGACGCACGATATTTATTTAATTTACAATAAGATGTTTGCGTGGTCCGTTAATATTACCAGTGCATTCAACAGTTACGATTCCTTGTATCACACAAACTTTGCTTTAGATAACTGTCTTAAAACCTAATGTAGTAGGCACACACTAACTGTTGTCCGTTGTTATTTACATTCACGTCATTCATGTTTGATGACATCTTTTTTTAATTTAATATCACCAGGGACAATACGGCAAGGACAATATTGACTGAAAACAATAAAAGATATATCTCTTACAAACAGAAAAATAACATGTCCTTGAATAATAATACTCTATACATATGTTATGTATAAAAAAAATACCGTATTACATTATGTCACGCCAGAATATAAGAAATATATTAACTTTTTTTTAACAAATAAACTTTAATCACTAAAGCTATTTCTAGTAAACAAACGTTATCGTTGAGAATGAAAGAAATTAGCAAGGAAACTACAGAGTCATCACGTTATAAGCACGATTGGTTGCAGCATTGTGGCCTTTTCTACTGCTTAGAAAACTGTCAATACTTCAAAAAACCTTAAAAAACAAATTATACATGTGCTTATATTCATACAATGTTTGTTTGAATGAGATTCTACGCCGTACTCAATGCTATTTAATTTATATGACGGCGTGCCAGCCGGCATCCTGTGTCCGTTAGCCCAGAGAGCATCCGAGCACAGGAGCCACCCACCCAACTACCCACCGTACAAAGTGATCGTGAATAACTGTAGTCATCGTTACTTAACTGATCTAAAACGCGTGACAAACAAATAAACACATACCGTTTGTTGAATTCAGTAAGACTGCTGTAGCGTTAAAAAATCGCCAACTTTCACTAGCAAAACAATCGTCGGGCGCAGATAATAAATTAGTGACCTTTACTTTAAACAAAAACTAACCTGAAGGGAGTTTGGACGTTACACATAATGTTTTTTTTACATCAACATTTTGGTTTAAAGTAAAACTGCCATTAAAGAACAAATCGTGTTAGAAGTGGCCTATACCCAGAGAGAACCATTGGCAAATACATTAATAAAACAGAATATTGATT
>JAVFBZ010011888.1:1525-11977 GCA_032466195.1 Katharina tunicata | reverse complement strand
CTAATATGAGTATATAAGTAAATAAAATGTCACTGATAAAACTGGCCTGATGTTCGGTTTGTCCAGAGTTCAGTTTGGAGTCAACACTAGTGTCACTTCAAGTTCAGGAAACCTGCTAACGGTCTCACGGGAGGGTAACGAGGGGTAGCTGTGGAGGGGGTACATTGGTAAATTCAAATTGTTATGTTTTTTGTCAAAAGTGAAAGCTCTGATATCCCCTTGAAGGATGTCTGATAGAACGTCGACAACAAAACGCCTCGGAATTGTTTTTCTTTTTTATTTATTTCTTTTCCGTTGAATGAAAAATCTGCAATACTCATGTGGGCAATATCTGCAACAGATTCGATCTAACCCTATTATTATTATTATTAGGCATTAATTAACAAATAGTAGTGCAAGTTTTCAGCCAAATTACAGTACCGAAAAGTGTGGCAATCTGCTCCTTATTAACATATACCCTGCCCCACTTCAGATAGAAACTTAAACTATGAGATAAAGCCTCAGTGCACATATTTGTCTATTTAAAATACCACCTCGGGTAGCTTGTTAGCGATTATTAAATTTTCAGCCCTCCGGATATGGGCAGTATGTTTGGAGATTACATTCATTCCGTCTTACTTAGCACATTATTTTTAAAATACAGCTAACTCTTTAAAATGACTTCCCATAATAATGTTATGTGGCTTCTAGCTGCTCTAAAACACCGCCGTCATATAAATGAAATACCATTGAGTACGGCGCTAAACACCACTCAATCAATCAAATTTACGAATAAAGTACAATCGGAGTGAATCAAAATGGGTTTTGGTGTGTCAAAAGTTTCGTTCGTCAAAAGGCCACTGGCACCCCGCTTGAAAAACATGTATAATAGCTTTTAGACATTCATGCGTTGACTTACACAACTTAAGGTGAAATGGAAAAAATGTAGAATATGGAAAATAGTCAGACTTGATTTACAGTTAACCAAATAAGAGAATTCAATACATCTTAAATTACGTTAACTGTTTAAGAATGTATCTGGTGACTCATGCTAACTTCGTTTGCTAAGTGTTCAGGGTTACTCTTATTTGTTCCATTTATTAACCTGCCGAGGGTAAAGAGTACAATTCTTGTTTATCAGCAGGGGGGGGGAAAGGTGAGAAAGCCATGAGGACAATAAACTATGGGCTGCAAAAAAACAGTCCGTGACGTTAAAATCATACTTCTAGAGCTAAGCAACAGTAAAATATTTGAGAACTCTTATGTAACAGGTTATTTCAATTTCTGCAGGAGACGAGGCCAGGCCCATTATTCATTATAGAACCCTGGAAATAGTCCGGAACACGTGAGGGAATATATCCACACAGTTTCCTTAACGAGCTATGGGATATTTAGCCAAGACATGTATGGTCAATCAAATTTGTTCCTCTTGTTAACGGTTGTTAGACACTTCCAACACAAATAAACATATGTATTAATGATAATGACATGTGTTTCTTTTATAAGAGAAACAAAACGTTTAACACAGGATACTAGTAAATAGAGAGTATGTCATTATCTCTTTAGGCGCCGGTCACTTGTATTCTGACCAGTTTCCCCATTCACCTTTGTACAGCAGTGAACTTGTAATTAAATGGAAGTCACAATTAAATACTCCTGTGTAATTTCTTATATAATGACAAGGGTTAAGCCATACGCTATATGTGTTTCCCGTCCAATAAACTTGTGGTTAAACAAAGGTATATCAAGAAAACAAAGAATCTCTAGGCCCGAAAGTGTAAATACAAAAGTTACATTATCTGTCATCATAACAATTGCATAATTGATATATTTATCATCTGACCGATAGCGTGTTCCTTTACTGTCCTATTATATATTAAGATGTCTCGTGGATCAGGCATTCACTACGTGGGTGCTTTCCAAACATCTTGTTTACTTAAAACACTTCAATGCGTTGAACTTAATAATGTTGGCACACCTTGTATTGGATTTGTTCTCTGTAAATCTTATTGATCCCTGTCCTTCATCTGCCCACTGTGAAGTGTTTAAATCTTTTTAATACGATTCCTCTAAGAGACAGTTTTATTATACCGTAGACTCCACACTCGCTTTATAGGCTTGGTTTTTAATGAATGAAGGTAAAACGATAATTGCAACTGACCCTTAAAGTCAATCTGTTTACACAGATGCTCAGTGATTGGCACATTGCCGATTGCTCTTTAAACTTGTAAATTTGTCATATCCAAATGTTTTTACTTTTCATTGCCAATATTATTCGAGGTTACTTTAATACGTTACTTTATTTGTTTGATTGGGTTTTACACCTTAGTTAGTTAGTGAGAAGGTTATTTCACTAGATGACGGCGTACAAGCCCATGTCGTGAAGGAAACCACCCTTCACAACAATGGTGAAACACGCAAAAGGACATTTACAGGACACCACAACTAATCAGCTTCATGCTACCCCTCAGCTCAGAGAGCACCAGCCACCAGGCACAGAAAGCTCCAGCCAACCACCCATTAATGCAAACGTCAAATCTCTCAAATATACATGTCCGTGATGTTAGCACCCTATACCCTATACCCTATACCCTATTGCCGATTAAAAAAACTGGAATAGTCCATTTTCATAAATGGGGGATTAGGTCAACACAATTTTCAACATTTTTGAATAGAGAATAGGGTAATAAGGGCTATTGCAAAAGGTAAAATAAACATGATTAGGATAATGGGTAACACATATGAATAAAGAGCAACAACTTTGAGAATGTCAAAACGGATATTAACACAGACTTAAGTATCGAATGGGGTAATTAGCGTAATTCTTGAATCGGGTAATTAAATATTGAGGTCACAAGGGCAGTGCCGTATAAATTGGATAATGAGTCTTTTTGAATCGGGTAATATTGTGCGAACAGTGTTACGGGTACCAGACATATGGTCCCACGTGGTTGAATCGGATAATAATTATACGAATAAGGTAACGCGTGCCAGGCATGCTCCAACAAACAAATATGGATCAAAATAGACGTAGGACCTGTAGGTAGAATAAAATTTGATAATTCATTGAATTTGGAATAGACTGATGAGTATTGTTGAATCGGGTAATAATTGTTCGAATAGGGTAGCGAGTAGCATACATGCTCAAGCTAGATCAAATGGATGAGAATATGGCACAACACATCAAGGTAGAGCAAAACGAGAATTGGGCATTGAATCGGGAATAGGGTAGCCTAATGTGTCTTATTGAATCGGGTAATAAAGATACGAATAGGTTAACGGGAACCAAACATGCTCTAACAGACGAATATGGGATCAGAACAGGATACAAAAACCTGCAGGTAGAACAAAATTTCACTAGAAAGTTGTATAATGCTTCGGAAATAGGATAACGATTCTTTTTGAATCTGGTAATATTATGCGAATAGGGTAGCGGTACCAGGCACGCTCTAACAAACAAATATGGATCAAACCAGACGCAAGACCTCTAGGTAGAATACAGTTTTACAATTCATTGAATTGGAAATAGAGTGATTAGTATTGTTGAATCTGGTAATACTGGTGTGAATAGGATAACGGGTAACAAACGTGCTAGAACTAGTTCAAATGGATGAAAATATAGTACAAGGCATCCAGGTATAGAACAAAACGAGCATTGTGTATTGAATCGGGAATAGGGTAATGCACGTTTTCGAACTGGGTAATAAATATACGAATAGGGTAACATGTACCAAACATGCTATAAAAACCAATATGGGATCAAACATGGATACAAAACCTTCAGGTAGAATTGTTTTCATAATTCATTGAATTGGGAATATAGAGATGAGTATTGTTGAATCGGGTAACGGGTAGCAAACATGCTCAAATTAGTTCCAATGGATGAAAATATGGCACAAGACATCCAGGTAAAACAAAACGAGCATTGTGCATTGAATCGGGAGTAGCCTAATGTGTCTTATTGAATCGATTACTAATAATACGAATAAGGTAACGTGTACCAGACACGCTGTAACAAACTAATACGGATCAGAATATTACGTAAGATCTGCAGGTATAGAACAAAATTGTATAATTCATTGAATTGGGAATATAGTGGTGAGTATTGTTGAATCTGGTTATACTGGTGTGAATAGGGTAACAGGTAGCATAGATGCTCAAACTAAGCCAAATGGATTAGAATATAGCACAACACATGAAGGTAGAGCATTGTGCATTGAATCGGGAATACGGTAACGTGTCTTATTGAATCGGGTAATAAAGAGTAGGGTAACCGGTACCAAACATGCTCTAACAAACCAATATTGGATCAGAACAGGATACAAAAACCTGCAGGTAGAACAAAATTTCACAATTAATTGAATTGGAAATAGAGTGGTGAGTATTGTTGAATCGGGTAATACTGGTGTGAATAGGGTAACGGGTAGCAAACGTGCTCAAATTAGTTGAAATGGATGAAAATATAGTATAAGACATCCAGGTAGAACAAAACGGGCATTGTGTGCTAAATCGGGAATAGTGTAAGCACGTTGTCGAACCGGGTAATAAAGTTACGAGTAAGGTAACTTATACCAAAACATGCTATAACAAACCAATATGGGATCACAAATGGATACAAAAACCGAATAGGGTAATGTGTATATACCAGACACGCTGTATAACATACTAATACGGATTAGAATATAACGTAAGATCTGCGGGTAGAACAAAATTGTATAAATCATTGAATTGGGAACATAGTGGTGAGTATTGTTGAATCGGGTAATACTGGTGTGAATATAGGTAACGAGTAGCATACAAGCTCAAACTATGTCAAATGGATGAGAATTTGGCACAACACATCAAGGTAGAGCAAAACGAGAATTGTGCATTGAATCGGGAATTAGGTAACGTGTCTTATTTAATCGAGTAATGAAGATACGAATTGGATAACGTGTACCAGACACAATCAAACATGTAAATTGGATGATAATACGGCACGAGAAATCGAGGCATAGAACTAAATTATCAAGCGCATTGAACCCAGAATATGGTAAAGCGCATATTTGAATCGGATAATAATGGTATGGATAGAGAACACCATAAACTGAAAAATCCACTTGGCAAATATACGTTTACAGTAAATCAGCTTAACTGACCAGACCTGATCCGTTTCCACATCAATGTATGTAAAAAATACATATTGAAGGAACCATGTTAGACAAACGCACCTCCGTTTACATTCATTTGCTATATAACAGGGACTCGGGTTTATTCTCACAAATGACGTTCGTGATGTTTAAATGGCACCATTGCTTACAGAAAAATTCCAATGTATGCCATACTTTGTTATAATCTAATTTGCGTGAGAAAGAATGTTAAAATTGTATTAGTTTTCAATGGAAAATCGAAGTCTGAATGACTAAAACTTCCCTTTCAAACGTGCAATGGCCTAATTTCATGTTAAACAATAAATTTCATAATTTGATCATAACAGCTAACAGATAAATCAAATGTCATGTTGTTAATAACAAGTAGAAATAAACATAACAATGGTATGAAACTTTCGTTGCATTTGTAAGAAATACTTTGTTATAACCTAATTTGTGTGAGAATGAATGTTAGAATAGTATTAGTGTTCAATGGAAAACCAGTCCCATTTTACCTGGTTGCATCATGTCTAGCAGGCGTTTCTCTATCCATACCATTATTATATCCGATTCAAATATGCGCTTTACCATATTCTGGGTTAAATGCGTGGTAATTTAGTTCTATGCTTCGATATCTCGTACCGTATTATCATCCAATTTTCATGTTTGATTGTGTCTAGTACACGTTACCCAATTCGTATCTTCATTACCCGATTAAATAAGACACGTTACCTAATTCCCGATTCAATGCACAATTTTCATTTTGCTCTACCTTGATGTGTTGTGCTATATTCTAATCCATTTGGCTTAGTTTGAGCATGTATGCTACCTGTTACCTATATTCACACCAGTATTACCAGATTCAACAATACTCACCACTATATTCCCAATTCAATGAACTATACAATTTTGTTCTACCCGCAGATCTTACGTTATATTCTAATCCGTATTAGTTTGTTATACAGCGTGTCTGGTACACGTTAACCTATTCGGTTTTTGTATCCATTTGGGATTCCATATTGGTTTGTTATAGCATGTTTTGGTATAAGTTACCCTATTCGTAACTTTATTACCCGGTTCGACAACGTGCTTACACTATTCCCAATTCAATACACAATGCCCGTTTTGTTCTACCTGGATGTCTTGTACTATATTTTCATCCATTTCAACTAGTTTGAGCACGTTTGCTACCCGTTACCCTATTCACACCAGTATTACCCGATTCAACAATACTCATCACTCTATTTCCAATTTAATTAATTGCGAAATTGTGTTACCTGCAGGTTTTTTGTATCCTGTTCTAATCCAATATTGGTTTGTTAGAGCATGTTTGGTACCGGTTACCCTACTCGTATCTCCATTACCCGATTCAATAAGACACGTTACCTTATTCCCGATTCAATGCACAATTCTCGTTTTGCTCCACCTTGGTGTGTTGTACTATATTCTAATCCATTTGGCTTAGTTTGAGCTTGTATGCTACCTGTTACCCTATTCACACCAGTATTACCAGATTCAACAATGCTCACCACTGTATTCCCAATTCAATGAATTATACAATTTTGTTCTACCCGCAGATCTTACGTAATATTCTAATCCGTATTAGTTTGTTATACAGCGTGTCTGGTACACGGTAACCTATTCGGTTTTTGTATCCATTTGGGATCCCATATTGGTTTGTTATATCATGTTTTGGTATAAGTTACCCTATTCGTATCTTTATTACCCGGTTCGACAACGTGCTTACACTATTCCCGATTCAATACACAATGCTCGTTTTGTTCTACCTAAGTGTCTTGTACCATATTTTCATCCATTTAAACTAGTTTGAGCACGTTTGCTACCCGTTACCCTATTCTCACCAGTATTACCCGATTCAACAATACTCATAACTCTATTTTCAATTCAATTAATTGTGAAATTTTGTTCTACCTGCAGGTTTTTGTATCCTGTTCTGATCCCATTGGTTTGTAAGAGCATGTTTGGTACCCGTTACCATATTCATATCTTTATTACCCGATTCAATAAGACACGTTACCGTATTCACGATTCAATGCACAATTCTCGTTTTGCTCTACCTTGATGTGTTGTGCCAAATTCTCATCCATTTGACCTAGTTTGAGCATGTATGCTACTCGTTACCCTATTCAAACAATTATTACCGGATACAACAATACTCATCACTCGATCTATTCCTAATTCAATGAATTCATTTTTTTATTCTACCTACAGGTCTTACATCTATTTTGATCCATATTTGTTTGTTGGAGCGTGCCTGGCACGAGTTACCCTATTCGTATAATTATTACCCGATTCAACCACGTGAGACCATATGTCTGGTACCCGTAACCCTATTTGCACAATATTACCCGATTCAAAAAGACTCATTATCCAATTTAAACGGCACTGCACTTGTGACCTCAATATTTAATTACCAGATTCAAGAATTACGCTAATTACCCTATTCGTTAATATCCGTTTTTACATTCTCAAAGTTGTTGCTCTTTATTCATGTGTTACCCATTATCCTAATCATTTTTAATTTACCTGTTTCCATAGCCCTTATTACCATATTCCCTATTCACATGTGGATAATTTTGTTGACCTAACCCCCCTATTATGAAAATGGACTATTCCAATTTTTTTTAATCGGGAATAGGGTATAGGGAAACTGGTGCTAACTTCACGGACATCAAATATACCTGTATTTTGGCATATTATCTCTGTTCTACATCTACTGTTTTTACTCATCTTTCTTTGGAACTTGAATATAAAGTCTAAAATTAGATTCTATTAATGTTCCTAAAAACATTGTCTGGTATATATTCACCATATAAATAGATCTTCCATTCTATTTATGGGGGTAAACCATGTGTGATTTGTGTTTCTTTTGTTCCCTGTTCCCTGTGAGCTGATATATTCTCTCAAATATGTTCTTGGTGGTAAACTACATGAATGAAACAGTCTAAGAAATACTATAAACCATCCAAGATTTATTCTCGCAAGAATGCCAACAAATTGACACTTAATTTGTTGCATACTATACAAATTACGTTTATTATGAACAATTAAGAAAATATGACAGAAAACTCAGACTCGTTTTCTTTATAAGACGTTAAAACTGTTTGGATTTAAATTCTCCGGAAAGTACTCGTATTCAACAGCTTTTATATGCATATGTACCAACACAAAACTAGGAACTCTGCTCACTTCATTTCATCAGACAAAAATAATGCATTGCGAAGGATTTATTTGATGGTCCACACCTTTTACACATAAATTCAAGACCCAATCACAAAGGGGCTACTTCAGAGGCTACTTTATTTCTCTTCAAATGTTGAAATATGAAAAGAAGATGCTGTTCAATGAGTATCTACCCTCATGTCAAAGTGATGACTTGATTTTCACATTTCACTATCTGATTGGACATTGAAGCCATCCTTTCTGTTTTGGGACATCTTCACATAAACCACTGACTTGGTCTCTCTCCACTTATAGAATAGTCTTAATTTTATTTCAGATTAAACCCAACCCACAGCTGTAATACTCTTCAAGGCTTGAACAAACCCACATGGAAGAGAACCATTGTAACTTTCCAGTCATGTGAACATGTTATCAGAAATCTCAAGTTCACCATGCATAGAATCTTTTTTAAGAGAAGTTCAGATTCTCATGTCCTCCTAACCAAGGGAGTTTTGCATGACCTCATAACATTTCATTTCCAGACTTTTTTAGTTCTCCAATCTAAGAACTCGTTAAATTCGTCCTCCCCAATTTCCTCATCTGAATCTCCATTGGAGCCATTCTTGTCCTGTGTCATTGACTCTGACCTTTTCTGCATAATTTCTTCTTTTTTCACTTGTAAATCATTCACCTCTTGCCATTTTTGTCTGAAGATAAAAAAAATGTGTTTAATCAAATAAAATATGCAATCAACATTTGATACTGAACAGCATATACTAAATGATAAATGACATTGATTGTATGAGAAATGAAATATTTGTTGCCAGATGGTTATCATATCATTATTTTCCATTTTATATTCAATTTTTATCAAATTACAATTGAAAAAAATGGGCCAGTACTTGTTTGTTTAAATAACTTCAAGTTATCTCAAAAGTTTCTGTTTTCATGATCAAGTACTGTGTACAAAGTAAAGATGAAAAAAGTGTTATTTATAACAATGCTTGCACTACTTTTGAAATGTGTAAGACATGAATTACATACATCTGTTCATCTATTTCATCAATATTTCTGTCCACTGTCGTTTGTTCTTCTTCTTCTTCCACTATTGCTTCAGAGACCTAGTTAAAGAATTAGAACCCATCAAACCAGTATATTGACAAATATGCTTGGTGTTAAACGTCATACTCCAGGCTGTTTCACTTACATGGCAATGCATGGCAGTGCATAGCAGGTGTCTTGGTGGGAAGGATTCTTTAAATATAAGGCAGAAGGCCTCAGGAGTTATCTTGCATAATCTATAACTACATGTACATCTAATAATCCTAAAACACGAAACTAATATATGGATGACAACTTCTTTTTATACTTTTGATTATGAGTATGACATTTCAGTGTAGGTACTAACACCATTATCAACCGTACTGTTCATTTTATTTTCCACTAGAACGCTTGATAATGGTGTAAGTACCTACAAAGAGAGATTATTCTCATAACCAAAAATAGGAGTAGCCATCCATATATTAGTCTGATGTTCTATGTCACTCCAACTTCTAAATGCCACTTAAACAAGTTATCTTATAATGAGGGATACAATGAGAATAAATTGGCCAATATATGAAACTCATTTTCTGCTCAGAACTATTATTATAAATGCAAATTGACAGGTGTCCATCTGAAAGTCACTGACTTGTCTTAGAAATAAATAGAAATGCTGCAGAAAACTGATTTACTGTCATTTCAAGAAAATAGAAGAAAGCAAAACAGGATACTACATCAAGTTGGCAGCATGCCAGCCCAATGGACACACACAAGACACCACATCGCTTTACAAGATGATAAACATGTCACCACATCAGGTCGGCAGCATGCCAACCCAATTGACACACACAAGACACCACAGAGCTTTACAGTATGATAAATATGACGCTACATCAAGTTGGCAGCTACCAGCCCAATGGACACACACAAGACACTACATCGCTTTACAAGATGATAAACATGACGCTACATCTAGTTGGCAGCTACCAGCCCAATGGACACACACAAGACACCACATCGCTTTACACGATGATAAATAGGATACCACATCTAGTTGGCAGAGTGCCAGCCAAATGGACACACATAAGACACCACAGGGCTTTACACGATGATAAACAGG